>JAOTOL010001398.1:770000-897500 GCA_034440575.1 Imbricaverruca yamaguchii
AGCATGACGTCATGTCATTGGCACGCACCAGTGGTGTTTCATCCCAAGATCCATCAACGACCACATGTATACATAGTAATGCACCCGGGTCGTAACCGTTTCTATTTCAGTTGCTGCTACAGTCGCCTCACATCATTTCGAGACCGTCCCGCCAGACCTAACCTGGCTCTCTGCCGTCCCGCCAGACCCATCCCGGCTCTCTGTCGTCCCACCAGACCTAACCTGGCTCTCTGCCGTCCCGCCAGACCCATCCCGGCTCTCTGTCGTCCCACCAGACCTAACCCAGCTCTTTGTCGTCCCACCGGACCTAACTCGGCTCTGCCGTCCCGCCAGACCTAACCCAGACCTAACCCGGCTCTCTACCATCCCACCAGACCCATCCCGTCTCTCTGGCTTCCCACCAGACCTAACCAGGCCCTCTGGCTTCCCAGCAGGTGCAGCCCGGATCTCTCGCACTTCACCAGGTCTAACCCGTCCTGCTGTCGCATCACAGTGCAGTGGTCGACGTCGGCCGACTTCAGCACGGTGGCCGGCGAGCGTGACATCACCGACCTGGTGCCGCCGCCCGAGCTGGTCGTGTGTGACCTGGGCCAGGGTCAGCGGCACCACTTCCGCGCGGCGGCGGGCAACTTCTGCGGCTGGAGTCGGTTCGTCAGCTCGTCGCCGGCCTGTGTCGTGCCCTCAGGTGAGAGGAGGGAAGGAGGGAGGAGGTAAGGAGGGAGGTAGGGAGGGGGGGGGAGGGAGAGAGAGGAGGAGGAGAGAGAGAGAGAGAGAGAGAGAGAGAGAGAGAGAGAGAGAGAGAGAGAGAGAGAGAGAGAGAGAGAGAGAGAGAGAGAGAGAGAGAGAGAGAGAGAGAGACGGAGAGGAGACGAGAGACGGAGACGGAGACGGAGACGGAGACGGAGACGGAGACGGAGACGGAGACGGAGACGGAGACGGAGACGGAGACGGAGACGGAGACGGAGACGGAGACGGAGACGGAGACGGAGACGGAGACGGAGCTTCCTTATGTGGCTTCGGTGCCAGCTGGTTTGCTATGTGGATCTGGTGACATAAAGGTAGCCAGCGCCAGCTGGGCCGCTAAGGTGGAGCTACTGAAGTAAAGTAACCGGTGTCAGGGGGCCGCTTTGCAGTGGCCGCGGATGTTTGTCGGGATGTGGTTCTGCGGCTCGGTGGGGCCGCGGATGTTTGTCGGGATGTGGTTCTGCGGCTCGGTGGGGCCGCGGATGTTTGTCGGGATGTGGTTCTGCGGCTCGGTGGGGCCGCGGATGTTTGTCGGGATGTGGTTCTGCGGCTCGGTGGGGCCGCGGATGTTTGTCGGGATGTGGTTCTGCGGCTCGGCGCGCTGGCTGCCCAGTTCGGTGGTAATCAGTTGTGTTGACGGCCATCACGCCCGCAGGCTGGCGCTCCCATTAGCTCGGCGTATCTCGCGCTGTTTGGCACGCCGGATGTCGTCAATGTTTGTGATGCGTTCGCTGCGCTGTTTTCGCCACAGCTCTTCCGTGGTTCGGTGGCATGTTCGACTGACACTGCTTCGCACACACGTTTTTGCATATATTGCTCGAGGACGAGTAGTCTAGGGGTAGGTTGCTCGTCTCACAATCGAAAGGTTGTGGGTTCGAGTCTGACCTGTCGCTACTCTTCGCCCGCGACCAATCGGCGTGAGAGATTGGCAACGCTGCATGACTCAACGGTCGATGTGTCGTAAAACCAATAACCAACCGTATATATTGCTTGAAATTGCTGAAAATATCAGTGATGTGGACGATGGTATTCGCTGAGGTGAAGTTCAGTAGTAAACTTGCGCTGGCTCTCTCACTTGGACGCAACGGAATTTCCATCGGCGAGTGAGCTGTCGTGGTATCGTAACGCTCTGAATGCAGTGAGCTGTAGTGAACGCCCAGTGACGTCACATTCCACACGCACACATATCCAGTGACGTCACACTCCACCCACCACACACACTCGACCCCGAATGGACTGACAACAACCTAATGAAGATAATTAGTCTAAATACGGGCCAGACGGTCGGCATACTGAGCGCATTTGGTCCTGTTTTACATTTCCTGTCGCCCGGAATTGGCCAGTGTAAGCGGCGACGACGGGCCACAAGTGGTGGTTTTCCACGGCTGAATGTCTTATTCCAGCGCATCGCCCTAGCTTTGCTGTTGCCGTCGTCAAATGATTAGACGGAGTTTCCGGACTTACTTGATCGTATTTCACCAGATTAGTTCGATAATGTCCTATGCACTTCGCGTGAGGTGGCCGTTCCTCAACTACCCCAAGGCTGCAAATCATCGTGTGCATAAAGGCAAACAGTTTTCCATCCAGAAAAGTCGCACCGAAATTTATTGCATGAAGCACTTTTATTTACGGTGATAGGTGCTTAGCAAGCGGTGCAGTAGTGACCATGAAATATTTGGCGCTGTTTGCTAAACGGATGGCAGTGTTAACGGGCAGTCTGGTCTCACCGCATCTGACCTGACCTTTCCTGACCGTTACTAACCTGACCTGACCTGACCCGACGCGATCTCCTCATTATGACGGCGCTGTTCGGGGGACGGTCGGCTCAGAGGCGTTGCGGGGACCACACTGACCTGACCCCTGACCTGACCTGACCCCGCAGTGTGGCGGGACGTGGACCAGCGGGCATCGCGGCTCGGCGGCAAGGTGGAGGCGCTGGACCAGCTCTTCACCCGGATCCGAGACTCGCGACCCGAGCACGCCAGCGACCTGCGCAGCCTGGAGCCCAGCCACGAGTCGCCCATGGCGCGCAAAAACGCCAAGAAGAAAAGCATCAAGAACCTCTTTCAGACCGCCTTCAGGTTCCAAAAGCATTTGCGGAGGTAAGCTGGTCATGGTGTGATGGATGTTTACTTGTGCCTGCGCCAAATTGGTCATTAGTTGGGGTGGTGTTGAGATAGGGGGTTTGGGGTATGCCCCCAGCCCCCAATATTTGAGCCCACCCTCTCGCAGGAAACCTGCCGGCGACAACAATGGCGAGGATACGCGGCCTGCACATCTGAGTGGGCCGTAAAAGAAGCGGAAGCCGTTCTCTCTGATGGCGATAAGCATGCCCAGTTCAAATGCCATTAATGTTCATTGCTTCCACAAAACGTTCATTGTTCGCTGATAACGCGAGCATGCGGTTTGAATGTTTCAAATTCCAGGTATTCCGATTTGAAGTGTACTTCTAGAGAATCCAGGCCACCTACCCCTGGATACGGTAGTATGATATAAAGTTCACATGCACACATTGTACATTTGTGTGCTTGTCTGCCGTTATGAAATGCGGCGTACGAAGAGGTGCTATCTCTCAATCGGCAAATTGTTGTTGATGGTGGGTTAACAAGGGACAGAAATGCTACAAATGATGAATGCATGAATGCTTTCCTGGAATCTACGCTGCCTGCTGATCATGTCATGATCTGGATGAGAAGTTTGAGTTGTATGTTAAAAATCATGCAGCTGCAATTAGCATAGATGGCATTACCAGTTTAATGCCGTATGTGCCACTACTTTTTATAGGAGATAAGCAGATACGCATCGGCAAAGCCACGCCATGTTCTGAAGGAGCGTGCCCGTGGGCTGTTTATTATAGATGGACCACTTATCGAAATTGCCGCGATATTTTAGGGCCATCTCATTACCACAGCACGACATTGGCCTCACTCAACGTGTATTATAAGTTCATCAGGTTCACGTTATATATGAAAAGTGCCTTCGACCATGTCAGGCGCTCATCACTGTGCTTAATTGCATCGATCATACGCCTCATATTCCATGAATAATCCAGTCTAGTCGAAGCGCGATGAAACCAATTTGCCACATATGCATTCTGTAGGCAATTGGCGCGGATTCTAAGGCGAACAATGGATCTGCCCAGCATGTGTCACTGATGGTGGAGGTTTTGTTGCAAGTCGTGGTGAATCGTGTTAATTCCGTGGTACTTTCAGTGAGTGAGACGTTGCATTTCGTCCACATGCAACGCCGTGCGGCTTGCTTGCATTGTTTGGGTGTGCTGATGCACATGGATGTGGATATTCATAGAACAGACGTGGCAGCTGACACATCAATAATTCAGTCGCCACACTGATGATTTTCGATTTTAGCGTCTATTAGCGTCCGCTGACGTATGCTGGCGAGGAGTATGCGTAGTAGCATTCGTCTCCTGGCGTACGCTGGCTCATGCCAGCGTACGCCAGTACGCTAGCGAAGTACGCCAGTACGCAGTGCGAAGTACGAAGTAGGCGTCGTAGTATTCGCCTACTGCTGTACGCTGGCATGGAGTTTGCGTATATGTCCACTGGCGTGTGGTGTCAAGAGTTTTTGTATTAGTATGCAAGCGTGCACTGGCGTAAGGGAGCAATAATAGTCGCCCGCGGGCCTTATATCACACCAGTAATTTCGTCCTGTACATGCCCATGCTGTCCATGCCCACGCTGACGCACCATTCCTGCGGTTCTGGCAGCGGCGTGTACCTGGCCAGCGTCATCTACCACGAGGACCGTGTCGCCATGACAACCGAGGACTTTCTACCGGTCCTGGAAGTGGACGAGTCGTATCCGAGCTCCATCCACGCCGACTTCCATTGGTTGATGAAGGTAGGCGGCGCTCGGGCGGTTTGGCGGGATGGTACTTGGACTGGGATGGACTGTTGCCAATGGCTGTGGCCCTGATCGACTCTGAGACCGAAGCTTGCTTGCTGGTTTGGGACATTGTTGGGACCGGGCGCTTGTGAGTTAGGTTAATTTCACACCGACGAATTTGCAAAAATAAATATATATAAATATATAAAAATATATATATATATATATATAAAAAAAAAATATATATATATGCACGATAAGTGGCACATTGAGAGAACCTATATTTCCACCACAAAGCACATCATCAACGTTTCGGCCACAGGCCTTCAGGATGACAGTTATGTCATCCTGAAGAAGGCCTGTGGCCGAAATGTTGATGATGTGCTTTGTGGTGGAAATATAGTTTCTCTCAATGTGCTACGCATTGTATAATTTGCCCAGATATTATTCAACATATATATGTACATATATGCGTGTTGCATGCGAGGATATATTTGCGTACATATTGTATACATATATATCTACCTACTTGTTTACGTTCTCAGGGTTGTTCCCTAATTCTAGTGCGACTCCCAGTTCCGTACGCTTGTTCAGTAATGGCTTATGTTCGCGAACGCAGCGTCGTATGTTTGTTCAGCATTGGGTTGTGTTCGCGCACGCGGTTCCGTATGTTTGTTCAGTATTGGACTGTGCTCGCGCAGTATCTTATACAGTATCTTACAGTATAAGATATAGCATAAGATCTTACAGTATTTTATGCTCAGTATTTGGTTGTCTTCGCCAATGTATAGTTTCATATGTTCAACATTTGGTTGTATTCACGCACGTAGTTCGTATGTGTCTCCAGTATTGGGATGGGTTCGCGCACGTACTGTGTCGTGCATTTATCAGTATTGGTTTGTGTTCGCTCACGTGCACGAACTCCACTACCTCGAGTCGTGTTGTGTCTAGACATGACGTGAGAATTGATGCGCTTCGACGGCACGTGGGCTTTTGGTGCTCTCTCCCTCACATGCGTACCAGCAGCTCTGAAAGTCGCCCAAAAATTCCGCCTACACACTGGTACGTTCTGATACACTGGTGATTGATTTGGTTTAGAACTAGCGGGTGCTGCTATTTGCGGATATTAATTTCCCGGCGAGTTATATCTCCGCGCTGCTCTTTATGCCAAAGTCATCAGCACTTACCTTGTCGACGGCCAGACTATGGTTTCCCGGCATAAAGCACGTCTGCACTTAGTGCTAAGTGGGTCCCGTGCGTCCGGAAACAGTATCGGTTGCGGTGGTAAGTGAGGTCACCTTGAGGCGCGTGGGAGCGACTGTGGTCGATAGGTCTCGGTCTAGAACACTGGGTCGATCATGTGGAGGCATTCATCCGACGCTTGTTGGATCCAAACTGCTCACTAAATCAATGCTTCCAAGCGAGCAGTTGCCAGACGTATTCGGCGGACCATCAACGGACTTGCCGTTGATGGTATTCTGCCAGTGTTGTTTGCGCTGTGGGAATGGTCGACCTCCACCAATTAGCTGTATTCGTCGTCCCAACAGCTGTGGCGTGGGTGCGATTTCTGAGGAATCGATGTGGCCCAAACGCATGCCGAAGTCGATTTGATTCCGATGCTGTCCGATTAAGCATTAGCAACTTTAAACCTAGCATTAAGCCCACGCGTGATGTTTTGCCTACCATTTTGACTGGCAATTGCGTCCAATCATGAATTTCGCCATCTAATGCTAAATTGTGTCCACTTGTAGTGGTGAGAAAGAAATGGCGAGTCCGTCAGTGATTGGGCTAAAAGTTCGGATTGATCCAGCCCCTCCCCCTCCAGCTACACACACATACACTCAACATATCTGTGTCTCTGGTATGGCAGCAAGAGTCCCCAGCGCATTCATTTAGCGTCAGATTTACTGACGAACTTGACGTTTTCACAAAATTCAACACCATACCGTGCAATATCATACCATACCATACTATGCCATACTATACCATACTATTCCATACCATACCATACCATAACATATCATAATACACCATGCCATACAATACCTTACCATACCATACACTTTACTATAACATGCCTTTTACCATACCATACTATGTCATGCCATGTCATGCCATGCCATTACATGTCACATCATACCATACCATACCATACGATGTCATGGCATGCCATACAAATACCATATCATACCATGCCATCCCATGATATGCCATAGCATACCATCTCATTCCATGCCATAACAGCATACCATTCCATACCATACCAGTACATGCCATTGCATATCATTCCATACCATCTCATCCCATGTATAACATAACATACCATTCCATATCATCCCATACCATTGCATATCATTCCATACCATTCCATACCATTACATACCGTACATTTTCATACCATCTCATGACATGACATGTCATGGCATGCCATGCCATACCATGCCGTACCTTTCCGTATCATACCAACCATACCATAACATGCGATAAAATACCATAAAATATCATAACATACCATGCCGTACCATACCTGTCCATACCATGCCTCTGCGTGCTGCGTTGCCCTCTGCTCATTTTGTCGATGATTTGCAAGTAGCAACATGCCCTACTCTTCTCTGTTCCTCTGCAAAAGCTATGAGAAACGCCCACCTCATTGCTTTATGATCGTCGTGCTACGTACACAGCGATTACGGAGCTATCAGCCACATTCCGCTACGCTACGCTTTCGGCTCCGTTCGTCACGCTAAGACGATGCGAATCCTAGCTACACCTGACGGGTAGAGACGACTCTGTGGTGCTGCCAACTTGATCGCGAAACAGACGACACTGGCTCCGTTTGGCTGCGGCTGGTGTGTGTGGAGGTTGTGTGGAGCTAACGCCCCGGTGTTGGCGCCGGTAGTTCGGACTAACGGCGGAGCGAGGAATACTGCCGACTGCAAAGCACTCGTGTTCGTTTTTTTTCTCTCTCAGGTGGCGTGCACATGGGACGACGTGCGCTCCCTCCGCCAGGACATGGAGAGGTCGCTGAGCTCGTCGTCTGTTCATTTCCGAATCAAACTTCTGTCTGCTGCCGAACAGCTACAGGTGAGGGATTGGCTGTTGGTCGGCCCATTAGCAGATGCTGGCCTCTGATTGGCTGTTGGCCGGCCTATCAGCAGAGGCTGGTCTCTGATTGGCTGTCGCCGACCAGCCATAGGTGAGGGATTGGTTGTTGATCGACACGTCAGCTAGTCCTGGTCTCTGATTGGTTGTCACCGAACAGTTACAGGTGATGATTGGCTGTTGTCCGGCTATTGACAGAGGCCTGGCCTCTAATTGGCTGTCGCCGGGGAGCTACAGTGAGGGATTGGCTGTTGCTCGGCCCGTCTGGTCTCCGATTGGTCATGCATGTGAGAGATGACTGTGGGAGTCGCGCAGCTGGCCGTGTGGTGTATTGCGGGTCGGCGTGTGGCAGGGCCGCTCCGGACTCGACACGGCTGCCCACTGGCGGGTCTAGTGAGCTGTGACCTGTGTCACGTGACTGCTGATGATCGGGCTGTGCTTCAGGTAATGTGCTGATGTTCGGGCTGCCTACCGCCACGCACTGGCATACTGCCTGCCAGTTGACAACTGCCGCACACCCTTCAAATTGGTTCCCTACACCGAGTCTCAACTATCCTCGAATGATGCGTTTGTATTTTACCTCAGCCGGATATACGTGGCCTGACCTGACCTGTCGTGACATGCTCGTGTGTTACCTGAGTCGTATGTACGTGACCTGACCTGGTGTGGCGTGCTCGTATTTTAACTGAGCTGGACATGCGCGACCTGCCCTGACCTTACCTGGCATGACCTGCTGCCGGCAGTCAGCGCTGTGCGTGCAGGACCTCGGCCAGCTGTACTTCAAGCCTCTGCGGGACAGCCACGGCGCCCTCGTCTTCGTCGTTATCAGCCACATGAGGTGGGCGTCACGTCCGGCTGGTCGGTGGGTCTGCACAGGAGCGTCAACCACCACTGGGCCGAGGGCGGGCGTCCCCCAGGGCGGACCGAGGGGTGGGCGTGTATGTACCTGCGTCCCTAGGCGCACTGAGGGTGTCAGTGATGTGGATCGTCACCCAGCCTCACTGAGGGTGGCAGTCCTGTACAAGAGCGTCCTCCAGTCTCGCTGATGATTGCAGTCTTGTACGGTGGTCCCTGGTGGTTATTGGTTTTACGACACGTCGACCGTTGAGTCATGTAGCGTCGCCAATCTCTCACGCCGATTGGTCGCGTGCGAAGAGTAGCGACAAGTGAGACTCGAACTCACAATCTTTCGATTGTGAGACGGGCAACTTGCCCGTAGACTACTCGTCCTCCACAGAAGCGTCCCCAGCCTCATTAAGGGTGGAAGACCTATATGGGGTTTCTCCAAGCTCACCAGCGGCACGAGTGGTAGGACAATTTAGTCATCCCTCTGGACTAGATGTCGACGCGCCCCTAAACTCCAATCCACCACCACCATCCCTCTGGATTCACCGTGGAAGTCGGTACAGCACCGGGACCCATTTCTATGTCAGGTAACTTGCAGTGTGTGTCATCATTGCTGGCAGCCAGAGCATGGAATTTTCACCATCTCATGCAATGGAGAGGTCCTCTCAGTATCACGTCCTAGGGACTGCATTCGGTGTTGCGCGACGTCATTGTGGGTCTTCGGCGCGGCTCGTGCAAGTGGAGGGACGAGTAGCCTAGGGTAAGTTGCTCGTCTCACAATCGAAAGGTTGTGGGTTCGAGTCTCACCCGTCGCTACTCTTCGCCCGCGACCAATCGGCGTGAGAGATTGGCGACGCTACATGACTCAACGGTCGATGTGTCGTAAAACCAATAGCCAACCAACCAACTCGTGCAAGTGGAGAACTCCCTTTGATGTCACACGACAAAGGGAAGCGAACACCGGCGGCTGAGCTCACACAACTCCACCGACAGCGGCACACCCTTGGCGCTACTCCGTCACGTACAGCGTCTCATCGTTACTCATCAGTGTCACTCTGGATGGTTCGCTGTGCAGACTGGAGCACTTGGTCTCCAACGCTCTGGATTGCACATGCGGTTGGTCTCGAACGTTTCAGATGACTGGTTTGAGACGACAGTTGTGAAGTCGCAGCGCCGTCCAACAGCGATTCGATAGGATGTCGGCGGGTGGTGTCCGGCTTTCCGGAGATTGGGCAGGATGTGGTCTGGCGGCGATACGGCGGAAGAAATGTGCGCCGAGTTTCTCCAACCGACAGAGCCCAGCATGCAACAAGCAACGCTGTTCTTCGTGTGTTAAATTTGCCTCGTGTTGGCGGTCGGGCCGCTTCGATGTGGGCCGCAGGTGCTGTGGATTTGCATCTCTGACGTTGACCGGACGCCACGTGATAGGCGTAGGTGTGGGCCGCAGGTGCTGTGGATTTGCATCTCTGACATGAAGCTGTCACGAGGTCAGCGTAGGAACACTTGCGAGAATTAGGGCGGCGGTGCCCCACGCTGTGTTATGGGAGTAAGCCGACGAACATTGACGAGCCATCGTCGACGTTCGTGCGCCTGCGCTGTGTCAACAAATGTCAACCCGAGTTGGCCGGTTCGCGGTGTTGACTTCTCCGGGTATGGCTAATGTTTGGCAGTTTCTGCGGTACGGCCGGTGACGAATGTTCCGCCGCCAGAAGTCGTAGCGAAGCGAAGTTGGCGACTTTTGTCGAGTTTATGGCTAACAAATCAGACTGCAGTGGAAGTTTTTTTTTAAATTAAAAAAAGAACCACAATTCAGACTGCAATAGAAGTCTATTCTGAAAATAAACACCACCGTATGTAGTACAATTGTATGTATATATGCACCTCAGCATGTATGCAGTAGGAAGTAGTTTTGTATTAGACGTCAGTGATGAGTTGGTTATCAGGCCATTACCACAAAATAATTGGTGATGAAGAAGAACGGATGCATACTAGTGAATATTGATAGCTCCACCTGCCCAGCACCATCACCGTTCCTTCACATGTCTCACTTTCTGACGTCACCGCCTTCGAGTGGTGTCTCAGCCACTCCCTCTGACGTCACCGCCTTCGCGTGGTGTCCCAGCCACTCTCTCTCTCTCTCTCTCTCTCTCTGACGTCACCGCCTCTGAGTGGTGATTGAGCTGCTCCCTCCGACGTCGCCTTCTCAGAGTGGCGTTTCAGCCACTCCCTCTGACGTAACCACCTCAGAGTGGTGTCTCAGCCGCTCCCTCTGACAGTCCGACGCCGTCAGGTCGGGCAAGCTTCCGTCGGCGTCCATCAGATGGCAGCAGGTGAACAAGCTGCAACGCAAGCTGGCCACGTCGGAGGAGGAGCAGCTGGTGGGCGAGCAGCTCATCACCGAGATCAAGGTGGGTGTCGTGCTGTGGTGTGCCCTGCTTGGGACACGTGCCAGCCGGTTGTGCTGCAATAGAAGCCCGAGCTCAATCGACTTTCCGACGCGTGTGACGGTGAACTCCAGCGCGTCATATTTTCACTCCTCACTCACTGAGGAGTGAATGAGTGAATCCTCACACCAGTCATTCAACGCGTGTGACGTCCTCCAAGCGAGTAGACGACGACCATCTGCTGGATGCCCCATCCTGCTGGACCAAGCCATGCTGGAACACTAGGGATTAGTTTATTGTCGTAGCGGTGAAACGTGTTGGAACACAAGGCACAATGCACTGTCTCTTCCTGTGCTAAATCTCACCTGGACGATGTGGTATTTATATAAATATGTGAGGTATTTATTCCAGGGAAAGTGGCAGCCAGCTTGGGACTCCGCATGGCAAGACAATGGGACGCTGCCTGACCGACGCAGTTGATGCTCCCTGAATGGCAATAACCAGCCAGCATGTCGAAACAAACTGAAAATGATCTGGCAAAAATTGGGGCTCCGCACATCATTCACAAGAGGCTGACCGAGTGAGGCGACGTTCGTCAGAATGCGAGCAGGTCACACTTGCGCCGGCAACGTTACCTGGATTGTGCCTTTTGTTCGGGGGCACATTCGGTGCTTTCTGGCCCATAAGGACGGGCCGATGTGCATCCGCTGCCCGCCGCGGACATCCGCCGCAATGTTCGGCGACAGTGTCACAAGCTCTCTTCCCGCGTCCCAGACTTGTCAGAACAGCCAGGACAAGGGGTGGACATGCGTGCACTTTTGGTGCCGTCGATGCAATAGCAACTATTTTTTAATATAAACAATTGCTTCGCCGTGTAGGCCGCATCGGACGCCCACTCAGAATTAAACCAGAGTAAAACCGTACTGAAGTATGGTCACTATAGCTGGCGCTCCGTAAAGGCCGAATATCCAACAACCCAAAGTCTGCATTCGCTAAAACCGAGTGGCAGCGAATTCCAGGGAATAATCAACCGTGGTGAGTTAATCTACAAATAGCTGAGCCATCATCAGATACCCTCTGTCCATCTTAGCTCCTTCCTCCCCTGAATTTTCGGCTTCTCTTCTGACCCGTCCAGCATGACGATAGCCTTCCGTTGGGCATGTAGGAGGATAACGCTGTAGGATGTAGGTGGTACGCACCGCCGGACATGTAGGACGTTAGGGCTGTAGGATGTAGATAGTATGCAGTCATTGTGTTGCATGTTTAAGTCTTAATGCAATAGGGACGTTCAAATATTGCCGATGCTTGGAACCTGATATGCTGTGCTCTCGAAGCGCTTGCTAGAAGCTATCGTCGCCCCTATAATCGTATCATTGGAACCCCGGCACAGACTAAACCTGTAGAACATCGAGTTCCATTGGACTTTAATTAGACAGTCTGAACGTTGGAGTAAATTTCACCGGGAACAAATGTGTGCTTTGGTACAAGCACGTCCCACCTGACGGCCGATCGCCGGGCTGTCCGCCCTGCCTGACCTGGCCGATCTGTGTACGCGTGCCGCCGCCCCG
The DNA here is from genome assembly GCA_034440575.1 of Imbricaverruca yamaguchii. Classification (NCBI taxonomy): domain Eukaryota; kingdom Metazoa; phylum Arthropoda; class Thecostraca; family Neoverrucidae; genus Imbricaverruca; species Imbricaverruca yamaguchii. Next base: position 782,487 of record JAOTOL010001398.1, read on the forward strand.
CAGGACATCATCACCTACCACATGGTGTCGTCGGTGCCTGACCTGTCTGCCGAGACATCAACCACCACATGGTGTCGTCGGTGCTGACCACCTGTGTACGCGTGCCGCCGCCCCGCAGGACATCATCACCTACCACATGGTGTCGTCGGTGCCTGACCTGTCTGACCTGTGTACGCGTGCCGCTGCCCCGCAGGACATCATCACCTACCACATGGTGTCGTCGGTGCCTGACCTGTGTACGCGTGCCGCTGCCCCGCAGGACATCACCTACCACATGGTGTCGTCGGTGCCCGACCTGTCTGACCTGTTACGCGTGCCGCCGCCCCGCAGGAATATCACCTACCACATGGTGTCGTCGGTGCCTGACCCTGACTACGCGTGCCGCTGCCCCGCAGGACACATCACCTACACATGGTGTCGTCGGTGCCTGACCTTCGGCATCACCTACCACATGGTGTCGTCGGTGCCTGACCTGTCTGACCTGTGTACGCGTGCCGCTGCCCCGCAGGACATCACACCACATGCTGACCTGTCTGACCTGTGTACGCGTGCCGCTGCCCCGCAGGACATCATCACCTACCACATGGTGTCGTCGGTGTCTGACCTGTCTGACCTGTGTACGCGTGCCGCTGCCCCGCAGGACATCATCACCACCACATGGTGTCGTCGGTGCCTGACCTGTCGACTGTGTACGCGTGCCGCCGCCCCGCAGGACATCATCACCCACCACATGGTGTCGTCGGTGTCTGACCTGTCTGACCTGTGTACGCGTGCCGCTGCCCCGCAGGACATCATCACCTACCACATGGTGTCGTCGGTGCCTGACCTGTCTGACCTGTGTACGCGTGCCGCTGCCCCGCAGGACATCATCACCTGCCACATGGTGTCGTCGGTGCCTGACCTGTCTGACCTGTGTACGCGTGCCGCTGCCCCGCAGGACATCATCACCTACCACATGGTGTCGTCGGTGCCTGACCTGTCTGACCTGTGTACGCGTGCCGCTGCCCCGCAGGACATCATCACCTACCACATGGTGTCGTCGGTGCCTGACCTGTCTGACCTGTGTACGCGTGCCGCCGCCCCGCAGGACATCATCACCTACCACATGGTGTCGTGGTGCCTGACCTGTCTGATGTTACGCGGCCGGCATCATCACCTGCCACATGGTGTCGTCGGTGCCTGACCTGTCTGACCTGTGTACGCGTGCCGCTGCCCCGCAGGACATCATCACCTACCACATGGTGTCGTCGGTGCCTGACCTGTCTGACCTGTGTACGCGTGCCGCCGCCCCGCAGGACATCATCACCTACCACATGGTGTCGTCGGTGCCTGACCTGTCTGACCTGTGTACGCGTGCCGCTGCCCCGCAGGACATCATCACCTACCACATGGTGTCGTCGGTGCCCGACCTGCCTGACCTGTGTACGCGGCTGCCCCGCAGGACATCATCACCTACCACATGGTGTCGTCGGTGCCTGACCTGTCTGACCTGTGTACGCGTGCCGCCCCGCAGGACATCATCACCTACCACATGGTGTCGTCGGTGCCTGACCTGTCTGACCTGTGTACGCGTGCCGCCGCCCCGCGGGACATCATCACCTACCACATGGTGTCGTCGGTGCCTGACCTGTCTGACCTGTGTACGCGTGCCGCCGCCCCGCAGGACATCATCACCTACACATGGTCTCAATGGTGTCGTCGGTGCCTGACCTGTGTACGCGTGCCGCTGCCCCGCAGGACATCATCACCTACCACATGGTGTCGTCGGTGCCCGACCTGTGCACGCGTGCCGCTGCCCCGCAGGACATCATCACCTACCACATGGTGTCGTCGGTGCCCGACCTGTCTGACCTGTGTACGCGTGCCGCCGCCCCGCAGGACATCATCACCCACCACATGGTGTCGTCGGTGCCTGACCTGTCTGACCTGTGTACGCGTGCCGCCGCCCCGCAGGACATCATCACCTACCACATGGTGTCGTCGGTGCCTGACCTGTCTGACCTGTGTACGCGTGCCGCCGCCCCGCAGGACATCATCACCTACCACATGGTGTCGTCGGTGGGCATCTCGCGCGGACTGCACCTGGGCTACCTGCAGTGCCAGACGTCTGTCGACCTGATCCGCGTCAGCGTGGCTCGCGACAAGCCCAACGTGCTGCCACACGTGCGCATCCGCGACAACCCGCACGTCAGCAGGTGAGCGCCACGTGCCACGTGTCACGTGTTGCGTGGAGTGTGGACCACGCAGTGTAGGCATTAGGATGGATTGGGATTGGGTGGCATTGGTGGGCAGCCTAGCGGTAGATAGCGTAGACGGACAGTCGGGTCGAGTCAGCCAGCGTAGACAAGGGCTGTGGACGGTCTGCGGCGGTTCCACTTGCAACTTGTCATGAGTACCCCAGACATCCATGAGGGATGTCGGGGAATAATGAGCACCTCCCCCTACGCCCACGCTCACACACTGTTCAACTTATTTTGGGTTATGTTGTCACAATGTGGACGCGCCCACCTGTTTCACGCTGTCTTCTTCGAAAAATGCCTTGCTTTTTAATAGGGATCTTCCTGTCCAGTGCGGGACATCCCTTTCCAGTGAGGGGCACCCAAGGTGGATAGGGCCCCCGAAATATATCCCGGCTACGTCACTGGATGTATGGGTTCGTGCCACGTGGTGGTGTATGGTTTACGTCCCACGTATCGCATGGAGGTAAACTGCGTCAGCTGGAGGTGCAGGGGGCACGTCCCACGTGCCACGTGGGAATAAACTCCGTCAGCTTGCGGTCGTCGGTAACATGCTTCGGGTCGCGGCAGAAGCGTGCGATTGGCTAAGCAACGTGTGGTGAAAACAACAACAAAATGGTGCACCGTTATGCTTAGGATGTTCTAGGTGTGACGTCACTAACCATTTACACAGAGACGTCCGAATAGGTTAGAGGGCTGCTTGTCTAGCCGTCGGCTGGCGTTAGCGTATTTTGTGTTGTGTTGGTGTGATGACGTTGTTGCCAAACCGGCTGATTTATTTGCGTGTCTGTGTCTTGTGTTGGTGTGGCGAAATTGGCGTTAGGTCGGCTGGTGTGTCTTCGTGGCTGTACCGTGTTGTGCTGGTGTTGTGGCACTGTTGCCAAGTCGGTTGATTTATCTGCGTGTCTGTATCGTGTTGTTGTTGTGACATTGTTGCCGGGTCGGATGGTGTATCTGCGTGTCTGTGTCGTGTCGTGTTGGCGTTGTGCTGGTGTTGTATTGGTGTTGTGGCATTGTTGTCAAGTCAGTCGTCCATCGTCCATCGTCTACTACCCATGGTGTTGCCAAATCAGCTGATCTGTGTCACATGTCTCTGTCGTGTTGTGTTGGTGTTGTGCCATTGTTACCATATCAGCTGATATATTCGCATGTCTGTGTCGTGTTGTGTTGGTGTTGTGTTGTTGCTGTGTCATTGTTGCCTTGTCAGCTGATATATCCGCGCGTCTGTGCCGCTCCCAGTGAAGAATGGTCGTGGCTACGGGAGTTCAACGTTCGTCGGGAGCAGGGCGCCGACGACGAGGCCGACGGAGGTCAGGGCGTCACCCCGAGGTCACGGTTCCGGTCGCAGGTGGAGACGGCCGTGCGTCGGCTCATCAAGCTGATGGACGTGCCCACCGAACAGGCGGGCAATCACAGGTCAGTGGGGCTCGGCGAACGGCCAAAGACCCAACCCCGTGACGTCCGACGTACGCGCAACCAACACACGCGTCGGACTTGGAACCGTCCGTGTAAATATCTTTTCGTATCGATCGGCCAACAGCGTGTCTTTGAGCCGCAGTGTGGGTCAGCGGTCGGTCGACCGCGTGCCTTTGGGCTGCCGAGACGACCCGTCGCAAGTCTACTGCACCTGGCGAATGAGCCGACGTCGAGCCGGTCGGGTGGTCTGGCTCACTGGCCAATTACCAGCTGGTGGGCTAAGTGGCAGCTCGTGATTAGCTAATTTACCGGGCCGATGGCCGCTTTCAGGCCTAATGGACGCGCGGAGACTAATCACGGAGCAGTATTGCCAGCGGGGTCGCGGCGGCTCACTCGGTAGGGCGTTGGGCTGTCGATCGTAAGGCCGTGGGTTTGAATCCTGCAAACGGCGTGGTTGCTGAGTTTAGTCGAGACTAGTCGGTGTGAGTGGTTGGTGACTGTGATTTAGCAGATGAATGTGTGGTAAAAGAGCCTCAAGTTCTTCTCCAGCATCATCAATGATGTAACCATTACAGCCAAGGACGAGTCCCTGGTCAGTTTGGGAGGGCAATTTGCGATAAGCCGTCAAACTGTCTTCAAAAGTTTACCTAAATAATGACTGGTGTACATAGTAATGCTGCGAGGCGTTTGAGCCTGGAGCAGGGTGCAACTGAGTGAGGGAGGGGGGGGGGGGGGCGCTATCTCCTTTAATCGAATAATTATATATATATATATATATATATATATATATATATATATATATATATATATATATATATATATATATCACAACATCTTTCTTTATAAATCCCCGGCTGTGCATTGTTTACTCAGGCCGCCACATCAAAAAAAACAGCTTGTTGCATCGATGCGAGTTTCTGACGAGTAGACGGACAGTTATTGTGCGATCTTGACTGTTCGCATCAATGTTCGGGGCGGGGTGGTTGAGTGTGGAGGATGTGTTTAGCTGTGGATACCAAGGTCTCTGGTTCAACACTCGCACTACTCAGGACATATCCCAACCCTGCGTCAGACCTGCGAAACAGTGCGGGCGGCGATATTAACCGCGATTGTGGATAAATTGCGACGTCATCCACCGAATAAACAATAAGCAATCCCCTATTTTGCTGCTCCATTGCCATGTAGCAGCAAATTTGTATTTGTATTATTTGCTATTGCTATAAGTATTACATTATTTGTAATCACCCTTCAGTATATTAATGATTACCTGATAACCTGTTGACGTACTCTTCAGTATGTTGCCGACTACCTGATAACCTGATGGCGTACTCTTCAGTATGTGACTGGCTACCTGATAACCTGGTAACGTACTCTGTATAATGTTATTGACTACGTGATGACCTAGTTACACATCCTTCAGTATGTTACTGGCTACCTGATAACCTGGTAACGTACTCTTTATAATGTTATTGACTACGTGATGACCTAGTTACACATCCTTCAGTATGTGACTGGCTACCTGATAACCTGGTGACACACTCTTCAGTGTTCTAATAACTACTTGACCAACTGTCAGGTGGTTATTAGAACGCTCCCATTGACACACTGTCGCGGTACCGGCCCGCTCGCCACCGTGACGTCACTGCTGCCAGATTGTACGTCAGGTAGTTATTAGAACGCTGCCATTGACGCACCACCGTTGTACCGGCCCGCTCGCCACCGTGACGTCACTGCTGCCAGATTGTACAACGCCGAGGTGCTGGAGCTGAACGGCGCCACCAGCTTCCTGCTGCTGATGCCGGCGGCCGACCAGGTCTGCTCGATCCGGCCCACCGAGGAGGTCACCGCCCCCAACGACTGTCTCCGCCTGCCGGTCCAGGTCAGCCGCGCAGATGTCGGGCCGGCGGTGCTGGTCTGAGAGCCGATCACTGCAGCGATTTGGCACACGCACTCTCAATTGTCAGTCAGGCGTCTCTTCGTTGCACCATCGACCTGACTCTTACCTGGCTTGGTTTGGCCTGATGAGTTCGTTGCGCCGTCGACCTGACCTGACCTGATGAGTCTCTTCGTTGTGCCATCGACCTGACCTGATCGTGTCGTCGTGATCGCGTCGACCTGACCTGACCTGATGAGTCTCTTCGTTGTGCCATTGACCTGACTTATCTAACCTGACCTGATCGTGTCGTCGTGATCGCGTCGACCTGATGAGTCTCTTCGTTGTGCCATCAACCCTGACCTATCTGACCTGACATGACTTTGCCTGGCACACCTGTCCGTTGCGCCGTCGACCCGACTCTTGCTTGACCGGACCCGACTCTTGCTTGACCGGACCCGACTGACCTGATGCCGTCGATGCCGTCGACCTGGCTGTGTGCCGTCGATCCGTTCGGTACGTGTCGGCTCAGCGGGACATCGTGTCCGTTCGCTGAGGATTCCAACCGTGCATCGAAGTGAACGCCGCCAATCTGAACAATATCACTCATCGCGACACTCCTCGTAACACTCGTAGTGTTGGGCGCGAGATGTCTGTGACGTCATCCTGGGGTCTGACAATAAGATACTAATATATAAATGTAGTGGACGTCAACGTCAGTGATATCATCCTCGGGATGCGGCAATAATGCGCACGTCTAATTGTATAATGAAGCATAAATGTCAACGTGTCAACTTGGTGACATCATCCTGGTGATGTGGCAATAGGGCACGCCCACAATTTGACCAGCCCACCACGTTTGTGCGCTAACACGAGCGCGGTGGGCTCGTGACGTCAATGACGTCATCCTGGGGTATCTCACAATAGGGAGCTAATGCAAGTACGTCGTCATTTAAGACTTAATGGCTCCCGATCGCCAAGTTTGCTGCTTAATTAAGCTTCCAAGCTCCAGTATCTGCCATTGCCCAGTCGGATTTTATTAGCCTGGCCACGACAGAAATGTTGGCAGATGATGACATTAAAGATGATATCGACTGCATTGTATTGCGCCATCAATGCCAGTGCGATTTTGTTCCATTAGCAGTGTCTGCCAGCTGAAGCTGGACTTGATCAACAGTGCCGAACTTCTCTTCTTTTTGCTATTTCTCAGTATTCGAGACGTTGTTTTTATGGTCGTGGGTTGACAAGTGTGTCCACCAAACCGCATTTCATCAGTGTCCTCTTCACCACAACCATTACAACTGCACTGTCTTGCAGGCGTAATTGATATTTCGACGGTGTTTGGTGTCGTGTGTATGACAATGTGCGCAACAGCTGAACGCCGCAAGGGCAAATGTGCCAGCGTTTAATGCTGGTGTGCTCGGTCGGCAGATTTTCGAAATGGTGCACATGATGACGTATCAGAGAGCTCTGGTGAGCAGGTACAGCCGCATCAGCTCCATTCTGGAGACTGATACCATCATGGCGCAGCACGCGCACCGAGAGGTGAGATAGTGGTGCGCTGACCGTGGACGGGTCCCGAGTTACACTGACTATCACATACGAGTGTTAAACCGTGCCGTCTCGGGGGGTCTTCAACCGCCCCACCCCCCTCAGGGTTTTCGCGGATAGTTGACGAGCGGCGCGAGGAAGCGCGCCCAAATTTGTCATACCTTTTCCCACATCAATTTGGCATGCTGTCCCAAAATTTTGAAGTCAGGACATCTAGGGTCAACTGGTTAGTCAAGGTCAGGTGAGGTCACCTCCAAAAAAGGTTAACCAGTCGTCACGCTTTAACGGATACAGATATTTTAATGAAACTTTCAGTGTTTGCTTATCTTTACGTATGCAACAAAACGTACGAGTGGGATTTTTCATTGTTTTTTTTTGTTTTTGACCACATAAATTTTGCGTATTCGCCAAATTGCAGTTCAAATAGAGGATTCTGGCTAAAGTAAGCATTTTTATTGGGGCAAGTTGACTTCCAACGTTTCTCGGTCTGCTTTACCTAGTGGAATAGGAAAATTACGGAAAACTTGAAAACTCAACTTTGAAATTTCCCCCAAAATATAATTTGTATTTTTGGGGGGGCCAACAAAATTAAAGCCCTGGTCGATTTCGCTGTACTTTTCTCATCCACATCCACAAAATGAACACAAAACACTCATCCACAAAATGAACTCCCCAGAGCCAAAAACATAATGTGAGTCGTGAAAATCTAGCCCCTGGTGACGTCACTTTTGGGGGGAAATTGTTTTGGGGTGGACTCGGACCTCGGATGCAAAATTTCTTCGTTACATTAAAAGTCCAGCTGTTAGGTGCCCAAAGACTGGTTCATCTAGAAAATGTGACAGAAATGTGCTGTTAAAAACGAACGTATGTATGTATGTCTTAGCAGCCGTCATGGTAAATGCTTAATCAGGTCTGACTACAGGCTCACATCAACGAGTGGTGGAGTCTAGTTATCTTGGATGTAGTTAGTGATCAGTAAAGAAGCGTGACATAAGCACGTGATTAACACCTGCTACGTAAATCAGAAGTGTCTGTCAATCTATGCAAGGATTCCGATTCTAAGTTGTATCCGTGGAGATAGTTCGATGAACGCATGTTCATGTTCAATAATGTCACTCAATGCGCATTCCACAGAAGGTTGCGTCAGCAAATCGCCGTACCCGGGGCCCATTTCCTGAACCCATAAATCGTGTTGGGTGTGTTTTTCCTGCGCTTAATCAACACTGCTTGGCTGGTTGGCGGATACCATGGCAACGCCCCAGTTCAGTAGCTGCCCATAGCTCGAGCGTCGTCGTTGTCGACTAGCATAAATGTTTACAGGAAGAGAACATACGTGGCTGGATCCGTTACTTTACAAAGTACATCCACTGCGTGGATGGTACTGTTCAGTAGCTGCCCATAACACCTCAAGTGCCGCTCACAACGTGGAGGGTACAACTTAGTAGTTACCCATAACATGACCCGGGGACTGCTTGCTTTAATCACGGTCACAATAAGTGCTGTCGCACCACCAGCTGCCCATAACGCGTCTCGTCCGGCCTGCCGGTGGGTTCGTCACGGCCACCACGTGGCCAGCGTGGCTCACTAGCCGCCCATAACGCGCCGCTGACCGTTGCGCCTCCCCCACCGACGTCACCAGGCGTTCAGCGACGCCGAGATCAGCGAGGCTCGCGGCCGGCTGGCTCAGCTGCAGACGTTCCAGGCGCAGCTGGAGACGGTGTGGCGCACCTCGCGCTGGCTGACCGACGCCATCGCGTGGGCACGTGACAAGTCACAGGTAACACAACACAATGTCGGCCGCCCACCGTGTCTACTGTCCAATGCCCACTGCCCACTACCCACTGTCCATCGTCCATCGTCCATCGTCCATCGTCCATTGTTCACTGTCCATTGTTCACTGTATATTGTTCACTGTTCACTGCTTATTTTCCACTGTCCATCGTCCGCTGCCCATGGTGTCTTCCGTCCATTGTCTACTATCGTCCACTGTCCATCGTCCGCTGCCCATGGTGTCTTCCGTCCATTGTCTACTATCGTCCACTGTCTATCGTCAACTGTACATGATAGCTACTGCCCATTATCCGCTGCCCACTGTGCATATCACCCACCACACACTGTCTACTGTCTATTGTCCATTGTCCACTGTCTACTTCTGTATAGTCAGCTGTCCATTGTCAGTTGCATGTTGTCCACTATTCATTGCCCACTGTGTACTGTCTACTGCTCACTTGGTGCACTGCCCACGGCTGCCCATTGCCCATTACCCACTAACCACTGTAAAATACCCATTGTAGGATAAGACAGTGGAATATGCGGAACATCGAGGACACAACTTAATATATAGAGCGCAGCCTGGATTGTATTAATGGGAGCCCGACCAAAGAAAATGTCATGAAATGGAGACCGCTTTCCGCGCGCGAAGCGCTTTGAACATTTATCGTTTTGTATAATGAAAATCTCAATTTCTTGTTTGATATAGTGCAGTTCGGTTGTGAAGGCGACCCGTGGCCCCTTGCCCCATTGGCTGCGCATCTGGACACAGCCCTTCTTCTGCTGCTTCTAATAGCTGTGTGGTTGAAATGTTTCAAATTTGAACTTATTATTCATTTAGACAGCATACCCGGGGCAGGTAATTGCTTCTTACGTATATTTATACATTGACAGCCATCGATCGCAGCACAGCTTTTTGTCTCGGACGTCATAGTAAGGAATGGTCTGTGAACGTGATCGTGAGGAGCAGTATGCTGTGGATGTGATTGTGGAGTTGTATGATGTAGATGTGATGGTGAGGAGCGGTATGGTGCGGACGTGAGAGTAAAGAGTGGTATGCTGTGGACGTGATAGTAAGGAGTGGTATGCTGTGCAGGTGACAACAGGCGTTCATTTGCTCGTTTGCCGACAGAATCACCCTAGTGCTTCCTCTGATTATCGAATCAAACGGGAACACACTCATTTGGCGAATACGTGGTGCTTTTTCTACGGATTTCAACTTTATGCAAACCTCAACTTTAACGTCGAGGAGATCGTGTTTGAAATCATGCGACGCTTTCCGAGCTGTATTGCCGGCAAGTGACGCTTTATCCCATAACATAGCTTTTGTGGGCGCTAAATGACCGTGTAGTCGGCGCGCCAACAAATATTAAGGTAGTTGTAGCCGCTGCTGACGGGCATTGGCCGGCCGTCCGTCCGCAGGAGGGCTGTCCGCTGACACTGGCGGCGCTACGCTCCTGGGACGGACGAGACGTCAGCGTGTCGCCAGTGAGAGACGCCAAACGACTGCGCAAGGACAACACCGCCCTGCTGCCCACCACGCTGGCCGAGTTCAGAAGGTCGGTCATAGGTGGCGCCAATGGTGCTGCCGCTATGGGTGGCAGTCTGCTGACAGACGAGCATGCAGCAGGATGCAAGGGCATCCTGCTGTACTTGCTTGCAGCAATCGTGCGCATGTGTTGCAGTCGGCTGTGCATATCTTGCAGTACTCGTGATTACATTTTTTTTTTTTTGGGGGGGGGGGGGTCGCGCCAGCATTTCGCCAGTAAACTAAGCAGCAAACGCTTGGCCAGATACCCGAAGTTTTCACATGAAACGTCTGGGAACGTGAACCGCCTGTCATGGACGTTATTCGCACCTCCACGTGTCTGTACGCATCTGTCACACCTGTACTTACCTATGTGTATGTGCGATACATATGTGCGAAAATGTACGCACATCTACGAACATGTGCGCACCTGTACATACCTGGACGTACCTGTACGCACAGGTGCAGCAGACTCCAGTTTCACGGCAGTAATAACGCGACTAATTTGGCGTACTGGTCATGCTCCGTTCTGTCCAATTAATTCAACAACGATCGTTCAAGTCTCCGATTGACCCTCCACTGCGACGTCGGCGCAGTCCGACCTACTCTGGTGGTGCCAGCACTCACCATGGATATCGACACCATGGAAGACGCAGGTGGTCCCAACAGATATCGATGGGTCTGATCACATGTCGACCAACCCCAGCACCTCAGCATACCCTAGTAACCCGAACTCGCGTCAGCAGTCCCACTGAAGCGTGTTTGGGCTACATGTTACTCCTGTGTAAAGTTCCTCGACCTCCAGAGAGACATCTGTAGCTTCGGCACTCTAGTAACCCGAACACGCTTCAGGAGTAGCATGCCTCCGCCCGCAGATAGACATCGGTGGCTCAAGCACACTCCAGTAACCCGAACACGCTTCATTAGGAGTGGCACGCCTCCACCCCCGAGACTCCGTGTTGCTCCGGCACCCCCACCAACTATGATTGACGTCTCCACCACCTGCCTGTTCCGGGACTGACGTCACCATCGCTTCCTCCAGGTCGAGCTCGCACCGGCTGCTGAAGCCACGGCCCGAGTTCCAGAAGTCGCGCACCTCCGAGTGCCTGCTGAAGCCACGATCACCGGGCGGCGACGGCGACGGCGACGCGCGCGCCCTGCTCGGCCGACACGACTCGAGCAGCGAGGACTCGCTGTGGCGGCCGCCGCCGGCGGCGCCACCGTCGCGCGGCGGCTCGGCGTGCCTGCTGACCGTGACGGCCGACCTGCGCAAGAGCTCGGCGCCCGACGTGTACGTGCACGCGGAGGTGGAGCGGCGGCGGCCGGCCGCGCTCAGCCGCTCCACGCCCAGCTTCGGCGGCGGCGGCGGCGGCGGCGACAAGCTGGCGCCGCCCGCCGGCGACCGGTCGCCCAGCGACGCGAGCAGCGTCGCCTCGTCTGCGCGCAGCCTGTCGTCCAACGACACGGAGACGGACACGGTGAGCGCCGACGAGGCGGAGCCGCCGGCCGCCGCGCCGCCCGGCGTGCTGCAGGTGTACGCCGCCTACGAGACGGGCCTGGCGGCCGGCACGTCCGTGCGGCTGCACGTGACGCCGCGCACGTGCGCGCGCGAGGTGGTCGACCTGGTGGTGAAGCAGCTCAACATGGCCGTCGTGCTGAAGGGCCGCCAGGGGCCCGTGTACGCGGCCGACCAGCTGCGCACCTTCTGCCTGGTGGCGGTGATCGGCGCGCGCGAGCGCTGCCTGCGCGACGACTACCGGCCGCTGCACCTGCAGAACCCCTGGCGGCGCGGCAAGCTGTTCGTGCGCCGGCGCGCCGACGTGCTCGCCGCCATCCGGCAGAACGCCGGCCGCGCCGCCGCAGTCCGACTCTGACTCTCGCCCCGACTCTGACTCGCCGGCCGGCTGGACGTCACGCGCGCGCGCGCGCGGCGCCGGCGGCGTACTCAACATTGCTGTGATTGGCTATCGAAGCGGTGGGCGGAGCCTGTCCGCCGCGCGGTCGCCGCGGACGGCGGGTGTGTTCGCGCGACACGGCCGCATTCCACGAGTGGTTGTATTTATTGCGTCGCTGGCGCCGTCTATGGGAGGAGCGGTGTTGCCGATTCCTGATCACAGATGGTTGTGCGCATCGCTGTCTGCTGTGGTGACCTCCACCGAGTGCGAGTGTGGAGAGTGCGGTGGCTGCTGGAAAATGACGAGTACGAGTGTGGAGAGTATCATGGCTGTTGGAGATTGAAGGCGTGAAACGTCCGGATTATGTGTTTTGTTACTGCTATTTACCTCTGCACGTTGGTGCGGCAAATCATCGACGCTGAGAGTCTGACGGGCCCAGGTGTAAGCAAAATAAACCGGATTTGTCATGCTTTGCGTCATATTTCACAGAGGGGACCGAAATGGTCTTCAAAAAGCACAGGGGTGGAACTGATTCTAGGTGTGAAATGGGATGATTCCGTGCGAAAAGCTGTCCCTAGACAAACCGTGAGTCCATTGGCAGTTGTACTTGGCCAAATCACATCTCATTCGTCCATCTGACCAGATGCATACCAAAGGCAACCCCACTACCATATTGGTGTGTTCGAAATCGATCAAGGTCATTACGCTCCAAATTGGGTTTGAACTGAGTTCATCCAAAATTGGCTAATCTACACTAACCAAACTTAACTCAGTCTAGCCTAGCTTAGTCTAGCCTAACCTAACTTGGTCTGACCTGACCTGACCGGACCTGACCCAACATGGCCTGACCGAACCAAAGGAAACCTCATTTGATCCGGCCTTTGATGACCATTCGTACTTTCTTTTTCATTCGCGTAATAACAGCTGCAATTTCACCGTAAAACAAGTTATTTTCACGATGGTATCTTTCGCACGATAGATCGGCTGGCTTCGTGGCACGCGGGGGTGCATAATTTACGACCAATGAATTTGGCTCCTGCAAACCCACTGATCCATCGATGAACTGAACCAACCAAGAAGGCCGAAAACCATGTTTGGTAATGCTTGTGGGCAAAGTAGTTTAGATGGGAAAAATATAAAGGGATCGTGGGTATCGCAACAGTTGGGCTATGCGTGTATACCACTTTTTACCACTTTTTAAGATCCCAAATGGGGTCCGACTGCGATGTTGGTGGGGTGGGAAGCAGAGCCAGTTGTATGGGTCACGACACATGTCACTCTTGTCTCAATGGCTGATTCTTGGCACGCGGCAGGTGCCAATGGTCAATCGGAAAAGCATAGCCGGTGCATGGATGAGACCGGTAATGTAAGTAACGTATCATCACCGAGCTGTTTCCACCACAAAACCCGATCGTGAAAAACGATGAAAACGGCCAGCATTTCTTTACACCCCTCCCCGGGTGCACGTGCCATGTGCGGCAAGAATGTTCGCACTGTGAAGCTCGTATGTTGTCTGGTCTTGCCTACACCGTGGGATCGGTTTGGTGGCGATCTGTCATTTTTTCGCGAGCTATTCCGGTTGAGACCGAGCCGATTCCGTATGCTAAAATCCATCACACTCCGATGTAAAAACCCACGTTAGACATAAAGACATAAAAGTTCTTTAGTTTCTACAAGCTGAGTAAAGTTTCTACCACAATTGGTCCACTGGAAGTAAACGGGACTACATTGGGTGAGGATAGTGAGATGGTTGAGGAGCTGAGCAAGCAGTTTAAATCAGTGTTTACATTGGAAGATACGACCAATCTGCCGACTGTACACCATAGTTCAGTGACATGTGATCTGACAAACGATGTTGATTTCACTGATAGTGATGTTGTTTATATAGGACATAAAGACATAAAAGATTAGTGCAACTATGAGCCACAAGGGCCCTTCTTGGTTACACTCTGTACACTGAACCAGTTGCCCACCTAATCTGTCAATCAGCCTTCCCTGTATTACTGAAAAGCAAGTTCTTATAATGATTGTCTATGCTGTTTTTAAAGATGTTCAATGTGCTGCTACTGACAATGTTTTCTGGCAGCTGGTTCCAGTGTTCTACTACCCTGTTGGTGAAGAAAGTCTGCCTTAACCTTGTTCTGCTTTGGTTAACGTTAATTTTCAATTTATGACCTCTAATTGCATCATTTCTGTTCAATTCAAACATTTCCCCAAGAAATCCAGACCATGCACCCTCTCCAGACCATGCACAAATTTAAAGACCTCGATGAGATCTCCTCTCAGCCTTCTATATCTAAGTGAAAACATATTCAATTTCTTCAATCTTTCCTCATATGCCAGGTTGCTTATGCCGTTAACCATTTGTCTAGCCCTCTTTTGTACTCTCTCTAAAAGCCAACAATCTTTTTCATAGCTAGGAGACCAAGCTTGGATGCAGTATTCAAAATGTGGCCTGACATATGCACAGTAAAGCTTCCTGATCACTTCCTCACTTTTGTATGATACATTCCTATTTATTTCCCCGAGCATTCTCAGTGCCTTCTTCCTGGCTTCCTTGGTCTGTTCTGATGCCCCCAGTTTTGTGTTTAGAATAACACCTAAATCCTTCTCTTGTTGAGTTACTGATAGCACTTGGCCACCCATCAAGTATGGAGCCTTCATGCTACATGCATACAGCCTACATGCATGACTTTCCACTTATCAAAATTAAATTTCATTTGCCATTCTTCGGACCACTTCACAAGTTCGTCTAAGTCTTTTTGCAGCGAGATATGCTCATCTTGACCTGTTATTGCCCTAAAGACCTTCAAATCATCCGCAAATTTCAAAACTTTACTGCTTAGGCCACTTTCAATGCTATTTACAAATATAATGAACAGTAGTGGCCCCAGTACTGACCCCTGGAGGACTCCACTAAGAACATTTTGCCATGATGACTTTGTACCATCTAGCATCACTCTTTGCTGTCTATCTGAAAGCCACAACTCTATCCATTTTAAGATGCTACCTGCAATACCATGGGCCTGAAGCTGTATCATTAACCGTTTATGGGGTACCTTCTCAAAGGACTTACTAAAGTCAAGATATGCTACATCAACCTGATTTCCCTGATCAAATTGTTCTGTGGCGAAGTTCAAAAAGTCCAAGAGATTTGTGAGACACGATCGTCCTTTTCTAAACCCATGTTGAGTATCTTGAATCAATCTGCTGCCTTCCAGATAACTAACTATTCTATCCTTGATAATTGATTCGAGCACCTTGCAGACTATGAATGTTAGGCTTACTGGCCTATATTTTTCAACTTTCCCTCTTCCTCCTTTCTTGAAAATAGGAACTACATTTGCCCTTTTCCAATCGGTTGGAATTTCACTTTGTGAAACTGATCTACAAAATATTATACTAAGTGGAAATGCCAGTTCCTTTTCAGTTTCCCGCAACACCCTAGCATAAATATCATCAGGTCCTGCTGCCTTGTTTGGCTTTATTTTCCTGATATGATTGTAAACTGAATTTAACAGAAATGATGCAATTAGAGGTCATAAATTCAAAATTAAAGTTAACCACAGCAGAACAAGGTTAAGGCAAACTTTCTTCACCAACAGGGTAGTGGAACACTGGAACCAGCTGCCAGAAAACATCGTCAGTAGCAGCACATTGAACATCTTTAAAAACAGCATAGACAATCATTATAAGAATAGAGGGCTTGCTTTTCAGTATTACAGGGAGGGCTGATTGACAGATTTGGTGGGCAACTGGTTCAGTGTACAGAGTGCAACCAAGAAGGGCCCTTGTGGTTCGTAGTTGCACTAATCTTTTATGTCTTTATGTCTTATATAAACAACATCACTATCAGTGAAATCAACATCGTTTGTCAGATCACATGTCACTGAACTATGGTGTACAGTCGGCAGATTGGTCGTATCTTCCAATGTAAACACTGATTTAAACTGCTTGCTCAGCTCCTCAACCATCTCACTATCCTCACCCAATGTAGTCCCGTTTACTTCCAGTGGACCAATTGTGGTAGAAACTTTACTCAGCTTGTAGAAACTAAAGAACTTTTTACTGTCCCCATTACAGTTTCTAGCTAAATCCAGTTCTTTTGCTTGCTTTGCTGCTCTAGTTTTTTGCTTCACAGTGTCTCTAGCTTTTCGATACGCCTTAAGATTATCGACATTTGAGGCTTCTTTAAAGACTCTAAATGCAGTTTTCTTAGCCTTAATTGCATTTATCAAGTCTGGTGTAAACCATGCTGGCTTTCCTACCCTTCTTTTGTGTCTTTGCTTTTGGGGGACATGTCTAATCTGAATTTCCTTCAAGTAAGATTTGAACTTTTCCCACATTTCACAGGCATTTAAATTGGAGAATTCTTCTTCCCATCTGATGGCACTTAAAGCCGCTCTCATGCAGTCAAAGTCTGCTCTGTTGAAATTTGGAATCTTTACCAAATTATCCTTAATAATTTCTACATTTGCCTTGAATCTAACTATGTTATGGTCACTTCTTCCCAGAGTTTCTCCTACAGTCAAGTCTTGAACCAAGTCACTTAAATCCGAGAATACAAGGTCCAAGAATGAGCCATGCCTGGTAGGTTCCGATACAAACTGGTGTAAGAACAGGTTCTCTTCAAGGCATTTCCTAAACATTTTGCATGATGGTGGAGCCAACACCAGCATTTTTAAAACCTTTTAGATTAAAGTCGCCAAGAATAAGGCACTTCCTCTTAAAGTTTCTACTGATTTCCTCACAAATCACCTTGTCAAGCTCCAGTTGCTGAGAATGTGGCAGGGTTCCTGATCGGTAGAAAGCTCCTATCCTAAGAGTATTGCTGTTGCCTTTTCCCAGTGACATCAAGCCAAATGGACTCCACAGACACATTTTTATCCCCACCTGCTACTTTTTGAGAACTGAATAAGCTGTGGGGATTTTTGTCCATTTCAAGGAGTGCCAAATCAAAAAGTCCCGCTCACCTCAAGTTAGGTAGAAGTCGATTTGGTTCTTGATAGCCTGTTCACGTCTTGTAAACTTAGTCGATTTACATCAATGGAAAACGTTAAGTCTTGCTTTCCACTGATTGCGGTTATTTGCTTTGTCTCTTAGTTTGATGTCTTGAGGTTTGAGTTTGCTGCATGAATGATGAACTATTGAAGAAAGTCTGACAATGTCTTGATGTTTGAAGCATGAATTCAATATCCACAAGCGATCCAGATACTGCCCTTATCTCCCTCTATTCGAGTCTGTCCAAGGACCACATGGCCGCCAAATTCGCCCCATCCCCATCACCTGTTTACATTCACGTCATCATTCACCATTTGGACGCACGCTCCTGCCATCTTGCGGCACCAAAAGGAAGCTCAACTTAATGAATTGGCACATTTATGATCGGGCAGGATAGGAAGGCCTGACAGTTGTAGGTGGGCTTTTGAAAGAGAGGTGCACATTTGGCCAAGAATTCTCACACTCCCGACTCAAGATGCTTAACACAGTTAAGCATAAACGTGTTATGATTGATGAATCAACTGAAGTGGGTCGAGTGTGGGAACCTCCTAAAGAGATCCTGTTTGAATGAGGTCTTTGATGAGTCTGTCTTGTGTGACAGCAGATTGTCTGCTTGGACGTGCTGACTGTGTCACTGTGTTAACTGCTGCAATCTGATTATCTGGCTGTAGATCAGATGCAGCAGAATTGCTATCAGTTGATGATCCAGTGTGTGTGGCCTGAATTTCCAGAGGGCACAGAAGCTTGATTGAGTATCTTGATTGCCCACTGGCAGTCTTCAGAACAACCTGTCTGACATGACCATCATTTCCATGTAAGAGTTGCATGACACGGCCCATCTGCCAGTACACTCTTGGTTTGTTCTTTGTATCAATGAGAACAATATCTCCCACAGAGATCCTGTCAACCCAATCTGCTTGAAACACATCACGGGTAGTATCTCGCAGGCTCAGCAGATATTGGCTGTACCACATAGTGATGTAGTTTTTAATCATCTTCTCTTGCTTGTTCAGCATCTCATTAAGTTGCTCGTGAAGGTCATTAGGACGCTGCGTCCACAGTGGGTCGTCTTCGTCGTTGGGCGTCAGATGAAGCCTTGGGTTCGTGTGAGCCTTCAGTATTTTGTTCGGTGTCAGAGGTTCCACATCATCCACTTCACTGCTCACGTACGTGATTGGACGACTGTTTACCACATTCTGAATTTCTGTCAGGTGTGTCAGAGCTCGAAGTAGTCCATTTTTGAACGTCCCACTGATTTGTGAAGACACTGTTTGATGGTTTTCACCTGCCTTTCGTAGATTCTTCCGACCCAGCTAGCATAGGCAGGTATTGTCTTGTGCTCGATTCTATGCTCTTCCAAGTGTTTACTGAATGCGTCAGTAGAGTGGGAAGAAAAACATTCCCCAGCACTCGTTGGCTTGCCAGAAAATACCGTGCATTGTCTGTATAAAGGGATTCTGGCACACAGTGGGTGTTGCAAAACCGTCGAAACGATTGCAGGAATGACTTGACCGTTAAGTCCGGAACTAGGTCCAAATGAATGCAGCGAATTGCCAAATATGTGTACAAAACAATGTACATTTTCTTCATGTCTCCATTTTCATCTTGCACGTATATGTGTCCGGTGTAATCTATTGCGGTGTCACTTGCGGTAATATATTGCGGTTTGATAAATGATACCCTCTCCTTTGGAAGGTCAGTCAGCTTCGGATACCCAAATGTAAGATTGTTCATCTTCCGACACGTGATGCAGTCTTTGATGACACGCTTCACCACTTGCCGACCTGCGGGAATCCAGAAGCCTTTCTCTCGTAGTGTTATGAGTGTTGTTCCTAAGCCTAAATGTTCCCATTTTACATGCTGATCTCTGATGAGCAGAGTTGCGAGTTGATGTGTTTTTGACAGCAGAATCGGATTCATAACCGCATACGAGTAGTAGTTGGTCTTCGAAAGTCTTCCCTTGCATCTCAGAATTCCATTCTGGTCGATGAAAAGATTGAGGTCACTGACTAACTTTGGTGCAGTGGTTTGACGTTTGCCGGGATCTTTCTCCAGGTAATCGAATTCGTCCTTGAAAGATGATCTTTGCATCAATCGAATCCAGTAATCTTCTGCTTGTTTGTAGGGGTCGGAGTCCCTGTGCCGGAGCTTGTTTATAAACTGGAACAGGCGAGCGGTAACCCCACCCCATACAGCCTCTTCAGACTGGAGAAGTCACATGGATTGATGACCGGATCACTGCCGTTTGATTCAGCTGTTGGTTGTGTGCCTGTTTGATAGGTGTGTAGATCCATTGTCTTCTTCGTATCTGTGGATAAACACCCGAGCATGTGAGCTGGCCATGAGGACTTCTCTGTCAGCCAGTGCGGACCTGATTGCCACATTGACAAGTTCTTCTTGAACTCATTGAATGTGAGACCTCTTGTGACCATGCTTGCCACATTGTCTTTTGTGTGAACATACTTGTATGTTACTTCGCATTCCAACTGTTGTTCCAGCTCTGTTTTCTTCTCTCGAGCTGCCTTGAGACGATTGATAGTGAAACGGCTCTTAGTCTTGCATCCACTGTACAGCCATTCCAGAACAACCTGTGCATCAGACCAGATAAGGACTTGTGCAGGCTTGATTCCCAAGGATTTGGTGATCATATCTGCGCTGTCCAATGCTAATTGCGCTGCCAGAAGCTCGATTCGTGGTATGCTCTTGCCTTTTGGAGCAAGTTTACCCTTACTGTAGATGAGGTTCGACTGAGTTCCTTGAGCAAGATAGCAAGCAATGCCAAGATAGCAAGACATAGCATGTCTTGCTCCCATCGCAGAAGACGTGTAGAGTGATAGGATCGTCTCGTTCGATGTCGACTGTCTCCCGAGGAAACGCTACTGTCTGTAGAGATAGCAGGTCTAACTTATGTTGGACCCATTGATTTTGGACTTCTGGAGACACCTTCTCATCCCAGTCCGTTCCCTCCAGCCACGTCTGTTGCACCAGAAGGCGTCCCTTGATCGTGACTGGCAGGAAGAGACAGAGGAGGTCGAACACTTTACTGATATTACTCAGTAGCTGCCTCTTGGTGACATGTGCTGTATCATCAAGCTGGAACTTGGCCAGAGACAAGGTGTCCTGCTCAGTGTTGTAGTGGTAACCTAGAGTTTTCTCTGTAGGCTCAGAGTGGCGATGCAGCGTGTTTTCTTTGTCCATGATATCTAACATTGTGGAGTGGTTTGACTGCCAACTCCTCAGATTGAAGCCACCTTCTTGAAGAATCTTGACACTCTCCTCATATACGCCCTTCAGCTTATCCAGCTGGGATGACGTGTAGAAGAAGTTGTCAACATATAGTGACCTCTTAAGAGCAGCCACTGCTTCTGTCTCTGCATATTGCTGAAGATGTAGTTGAACAATGTGGTTGAGGATATATGGGCTTGCATTCAGTCCAAACAGGATGGTTCTAAAGCGGTAAGCCTTCACACCTTCATCTGTTTTCCATAGAAAGCAGAAACGATCCTTGTCGGTGTCATCCTTCAGATAGATCTGTAGCCTTTTCAATATCAGCCATCATCATGTAGTTGTTGGTGCGGAATCTTTGAAGCAGGCTGACCATGTTTGTGAGAAGATTCACTCCAGGGAAACATGCATCATTGAGTGATGGCTTGTCTCCCCTCTTGTAACTACAGTTGAACACTGGGCGAATCTTCGTTGTTGTTTGCTCACTCGATCTGATGACAGGATGGTGAGGTATGCATACCCTTTTTCTGGATGTAGCCAGGTCTATCTCCTCGATGATCCCGTTATCTAGTTGCTGCTGAAACACTTCTGTGTATTTGTCAGCTAAGTTCTTCTTCTTCAGAGACTGACGCACTTTCTCTGCCATGTACATGGCAGCATCAAAGTTGGCTGGGACATCATCGATGTTGTCATAGAAGGGTATTTTTACAAAGTACCTTCCATCGCGGAGTTCCACTTCCTTTTTGAAGTTTTCCAGTACTCGTTCATCAGCTGGTGAGAGTTACCTTTCTTCATTATCACTCTCATAGTTTGCTGTTTGTGTTGAATGTGTCTGAGTGTTTGTCTGTTTGTTTAGAGTTTGAATACCCCTAGTTTGATTGTCCTGAGTTGGACCGTTTGTGAAGTTTTCCTGTGTTTCAGGTTTCACATATCCACTTTCGGGAGAGTTTACTTGAGCATTTTGATGTTGCGCACATGTTTGAGCTTGTAACATTTGTACTGAATCATCTTGAGGCTTAGGTTTCCCCATTGAAGATGTGTGATGCCTCATCTTGAGGCCTTTGTTGAGACAACCCTTCATCTGACTGAGTTTGGAGTTGGCAGCCTTTCATCTCTGTTTGTTGGTGTGTTTGTTGTTCTTCCAGCAGACTTACTATTTCTGCACTATGAGCTGTTGAGCCTGGTTTTAGCCATTTGTAGTCCACATTTGCCATGTCACTTTGTGAAGTATGTGACAGAGACTCTGTGCAAACCACTTGGGCTTGGTCAGCTGATGCTTGAAGTTCAGCCTTGGGCTGCTCTGATTGCGTAGTTTGAATAACCATCCATGGGGTCGAAATCTCCTCTCGCTCCACAGGCTGTTGAGGATCTGATGTTTGCTGAGACTCGGATGATGTCTCCTGAGGTTGACAGTTTTCTGACTGGAATCTTTTCTCTTCGTGTAGGTCCACGGGTTGTAAACATGATGGTGTCTGCAGAAGCTGAGTGTCTTTCTGCAAGGCACACTCTTGAAGTTTTGTATGAGTTTGTGCACACAAGTTGCCTGATATTTGCTGTTGTGTACAATAGTTTGATGGTTGAGGTTGCTCAGCCTGATCTTGACCATCACACTGAGTTGCACTTTGCTTCATAAAGACATAAAGACATAAAGACATAAAAGATCAGTGCAACTCTGAGCCACAAGGGCCCTTCTTGGTTGCACTCTGTACACTGAACCAGTTGCCCACCAAATCTGCAAATCAGCCCTCCCTGTAATACTGAAAAGCAAGCCCTCTATTCTTATAATGATTGTCTATGCTGTTTTTAAAGATGTTCAATGTTCTGCTACTGACGATGTTTTCTGGCAGCTGGTTCCAGTGTTCCACTACCCTGTTGGTGAAGAAAGTTTGCCTTAACCTTGTTCTGCTGTGGTTAATTTTAATTTTGAATTTATGACCTCTAATTGCATCATTTCTGTTAAATTCAAACATTTCCCCAAGGTATCCCCTCTCCAGACCATTGACAAATTTAAAGACCTCGATGAGATCTCCTCTCAGCCTTCTATATCTAAGTGAAAACATATTCAATTCCTTCAATCTTTCCTCATATGCCAGGTTGCTTATGCCATTAACCATTTTTGTAGCCCTCTTTTGTACTCTCTCTGAAAGCCAACAATCTTTTTCATAGCTTGGAGACCAAGCTTGGATGCAGTATTCCAAATGTGGCCTGACGTATGCACAGTAAAGCTTCCTGATCACTTCCTCACTTCTGTATGATACATTCCTATTTATTGCCCCGAGCATTCTCAGTGCCTTCTTCCTGGCTTCCTTGGTCTGTTCTGATGCCCCCAATTTTGTGTTTAGAATAACACCTAAATCCTTCTCCTGTTGAGTCACTGATAGCACTTGGCCACCCATCAAGTATGGAGCCTTCATATGCTGCTTACCTACATGCATGATTTTGCACTTATCAAAGTTAAATTTCATTTGCCATTCTTCGGACCACTTCACAAGTTCGTCTAAGTCTTTTTGCAGCGAGATATGGCTTTGGCCTTTGGCTTTTTCATATTGAGGAGTTCTTTTATCACTAGATAAACTATAACTCTGTCCCCTTGAGTTGCTGCTGTCCCTATTTGCAGACTTTGAGGTTCTATTGCCTTGGCTGACACTATTGGAATATTCCTGAGTTGGCAATGCAATTTCATCCCTCCCCACCCCATTTCCTAGTTTCCCTGAAGGACATGCTCATATACTTTGCCTAACACATGGACCCCCTTCTCAGAAAAATGCAGGCCATCCTTCTGATAGAGGTCCCACGATGCATAAAACCTGCTCCACTCGTCTACAAATGTAAAACCTAGCTCCTGGCAGAGCTTTCCTACCCTGGTGTTAGCTGCCAGTGCCCTAGAGCTCCACTCAGGGGAGGCTCTAGCCCTAGGCAAAATTCCTGTTACAAGCACTCTATTGGTACCCTTCAGGGTGGCCAGAAGGGCCCTGTACTCCCGCAGAAGCTCCTCGCTCCTAGTATGACCTATGTTATTTACCCCTACATGCACTATGACTGTGTTAAACTGGTGATCACCGGTGACCTGTGCCACCGCAGTTATCAGGTCCTTCACCTTGGCACCAGGCCTGGTGATGCACCTCCTGTCCCTCCTACCTTTACAAAATACCCGCTCTAAATGACGCACACGAGAGTCTCCTATGACCAGCACTGACTCCTTACTACTGCTATCCTGGGGGCAGTCATCCAATGCCTGGAACATATTTGTTGTTACTATGCCTGCCCGCTGGGCCGGTCGGCTACACTTCCTCCCGCTCCTACCACCTGCCACCTGCCACTCACTGACCCTTTCCTTAGGTTCGCGTCTCCAAATCCTCCACCCCCTGACCTCATGCCACTTCCCCTCCTGTGACCTACCAGAACTACCTCTCCTCTGTTCACTATTAACACTATTAACACTCCCCTCTTGAGAGATCCCAGCCACCTCCACAGTAGGGGAAACCTCAGCTACCTGGTGGCCTGCGACCACCTGGGCATATGATGTCCCTGCTACGGATTGACCCCCTTGTTGCTTTATCTTGCCTACCCTGTGCAACAAGGGCAGCCTTGAGGTTGGAAACCTCTGCCTTAAGGGTCCTAATTTCTTCCTCTAGTGCCTGCATCCTGGTCGAAACCATCCTAAACGCTGCAGCTTATGCCTAGATTTAGATTCAAATTAACTTGCTAAATTAACTTGCTAAACAACCGACAAAAAAGCTAACTATCATTCACTATAAATCGCTACCTCCTATACTGTCAGTTAAATATCTGAGTGCCTCAAGAAAAGCAGAAACTATTAAACAATTGTTTGTTTTTTTGTTTTGTTTGTTTTTTTTGTAAAATAAATTAAATAACTAAACAAGATGTCTAATCTAATTGTCTTCCACACAAGTAGACAACTATATAAATATCCCTTTGATATCACTTATGGCTAGACAGAAAAATGAACAGTCACACAGCACTTATGAATACCCCCAACTTACTACTAATTAAACTATCTTAAACTTCAACACCAAACACACTATGCACACCAAAAAATAAATAAAGTATGTTAGGATAGTATGAATGTTGTCTAATGTACTTATCAAATCTACACACTTGTAATATCTCCTACTACAGAAATCGAAGAGTCGAGAACACGCCGAAGCCAAAGATGGCGTCCTGCGGCGTCGCTAGGTTAATATAGTATAGTTTGCGTGCTACGAAAATGCTTATAAGATAAAACCTAATGAAATATAATAAGAGAAGTAATTGCTAAGCACCTATCCACAGCTTAGACTAGAGTACTGCCCTGTTCTGCAGCGACTTATCTGGAAACCTGGAGCTCGGGGGCGCGTCCTTCCACCTTGAGAGCTGGCGGCAAACTGAAGTGGATAGGAGTCTGTTTCCTGCTCTTGCAGTTGTGAGGTTGTTTCACCTTTCTGACGAGGTGATTGGGTGAGACCTGTTGACTTCGCTGATGTCATATTATTATGCTTACTTGTCTGTGAAGCAGTTGGTTGATCTTGCCATTGAGGTGATGGAACATTGGTTTTCCGATGAGTCGGGGGATTTGCTTGAGTTGAGTCCCTCTGCTCCTGCAGTCCCACCTGATCTGTGTGATCATCTTTGGCTGGACACCACCCAGATGTCATCTTGGTCAGGTCACCAAAAATAATCAGTCCTTTGTCAACCTTGTAAGCAATGGTTTGCCCCAAGTTGACTGTTTGCAGAGGAGCAAGGTGTGACAGAATATCTACACCCAGCAGACATTGGATGTTGTCAATACAGTCTGTTTCTTGCTGCCTGTAGAAACAATCAGCAAGTCTGACCCCTTGTGCCTGCAGTTGTTTGACAGTATGAGAGATTCCTGGCACTGTGTAGCTGAGGTCCATGCCTGGATCGATTAGGAACTCAGCTTTGATCATGCAATTCGGTGTGACTGCAATTTCACATGTTGTGACTGTGTACACCCTTTCCTGAGTTCCTATGCAAGTCTTCACTGTGAATGTTTCTGCAACACCCTTTCCATCCAACTTCAACTTTTCTGCCAGCTGTTTGCTAATGTAGCTGGCCTGACTCCCATGATCAATGAGTGCTCTTGTTAGTTGTACTTCTTCAGGTGAACAGATGATGACTGATGTTGTTGGGAAAAGTGACTGATG
Source organism: Imbricaverruca yamaguchii (assembly GCA_034440575.1). Lineage (NCBI taxonomy): Eukaryota > Metazoa > Arthropoda > Thecostraca > Neoverrucidae > Imbricaverruca > Imbricaverruca yamaguchii. The sequence continues at coordinate 808,148 of JAOTOL010001398.1, forward strand.
TCCCTGCTGGTTGTTCATCAAACAGAGGTGGTTCTGTGTTTTGTTGTCAGATACACACAGTGCAGTGGTATGTGTCTTTGCATTGCATATAGGGCAGGGAATATTATAAACCTTTTTTTTTTGAAAAACAGTCTTCACACTGTGTTGCCCACTGCATGATGTGCAGAGGTTGAGTTCTGTCAATCTGTTGCACCTCTTCTTTGCATCTTGGTATACAGTACATTTAACCATGGAGTGGTTACCCTGGCAGAGCTTGCACAGTTTGTATCTCTGTTGGGTATCCTTCTGTTGGACATCTGTTTGGAATGTGCTGAGTGTTGCTGACTTCATGGCAGCATGTTGAGGTTTATGTTGAGGTGCTTTTGTCATAAAGTCATAAAGTCATAAAGTGTTAAGGCTTAATAAGGGCCACAAGGGCCCATCTGGGTCAAGCCTGTCTAGAAGATATTAGAAAGTACATGTTCACACCTATCAATTCCAAACCCATGCAATCCCTCCACCTGTGCCACCACAGCCAATCTCATCAGTATGACATCGCAAAGGAAGTTGCCAAATCCACTGCTAGGTACACCCCATATAGTACAACATAATACTAGCATAATGTTATACCCTATATAGCTAGTGAAAATACTCAATATCCCATGCATCACAAGTTAGAATTCAAAAACAACATTTTCCTGTCTAAAAAATTATCCACCCTACTTTTAAAGACATTCAATGAGGACTCCCCACTGCATCAGCAGGCAGCCTATTCCATTGGTCAACAACCCTTTGACTGAAGACCTGTTGTCGTTTAACTGTCCTGCACCTCATTTTGTCTAACCTGAATTGATGACCCCTATGGGATACTCTAAACTGCAGAGCATCATTCAAATTGACCTGATCTAGCCCTCTAACAATTTTGTACATTTCAATCATGTCTCCCCTTAATCTCCTATACTTGAGTGAGTACATATCTAATGCATTAAGCCTTTCTCCATATTCTAAGTTACTTAATCCACTGACGAGTCTAGTGGCTTTGCGCTGGACTCTTTCTAACATATCTATATCCTTTTCTAGGTAGGGGCTCCATGCTTGTACAGAGTACTCCAAGTGGGGCCGCACATATGCTAAGTACAGCTTTTTCATGACTTCCCTGCTCTTATATTTCACACTTCTATTAATGAGTCCCAGCATTCTGAGTGCCCTATTTCTAGCTGAGATACATTGTTTTTTCTGCTTTAAGGTCTTTTGAGACCAACACACCTAAGTCCCTTTCCTCTTCAATAACATCCAGTTCCCTCCCTCCCATTTTATAACTGAATGTCTCGCCTGCAGACCCTATATGCATAACCTTACACTTATCATAGTTGAAAGTCATCTGCCATTGATCAGCCCACTCTTTTAGGTCGTCCAAATCTAGTTGAATATTACTAGATTGATCTCTGCTGTTAGCCACTCCTACCAGCTTGATGTCATCAGCAAATTTGAACACTCTATTCCTCAGCCCTACTTCAATGTTGTTCACAAAGATGATAAAGAGGAGGGGCCCTAGAACAGAGCCCTGTGGCACTCCACTCAGAACATCTTTCCAACCAGATTTACATCCATTCAATACTACCCTTTGTTTCCTTCCCTGCAACCATGCTTCAATCCAATGTAGAACTTTTCCTACAATCCCATGTTGTTGTAATTGATGAATTAACCTTCCATGTGGAACTTTATCAAAAGCTTTGCTAAAGTCCAAGTACACAACATCCATCCTGCTTTCATTGTCTACTTCTTTGGTAACATACTCAATGAACTCCAATAGGTTAGTTAAACAAGACCTTTGAGATCGAAATCCATGTTGAGTATCCCTTAAAGGTTGTGCCTATCAAGATGAATCTGAACATTCTGTTTAACCAGCTTTTCTAGTACTTTGCAAACTAATGAGGTCAAACTGACTGGCCTGTAGTTTCCTACACTCTTCCTATTTCCCTTTTTGAAAATTGGTACTACACTTGCATTTCTCCAATCTTCAGGTACTTCTGAATACTCCATAGATCGCCTGAAAATGATACCTAGGGGAGTTGCTAAAGCTTTAGCACACTCTACTAAGATCCTAGCATATATTTCATCTGGTCCGGAAGCTTTATTAGGTTTTATATTCTGCAACTGCTTCTCTACGGCTTCTGTAGTTATTGTAAGATCCTCCAGCATATCACCTGCCATGGCATGGCCTACAGATGTTCCTATTGTACCAGAATTATCTTTAGTGAAGACTGATGAGAATTGCTTGCTTAGGGATTCCACAATGTCGCAATCATCAACCACTATTTCCCCATCTACCTCCAGTGGTCCTACACTACACTTTTTAGCCTTAAATTTATAGAAGCTAAAGAATCTCTTAGCATTACCTGCTGAACATTCTCGAGCAAAGTTGATTTCAGCAAGTCTTTTAGATGCTCTAACACACCTCTAACTTTATTTCTAGCTATTCTATATGATTCTAGGTTTAACCCAGAGTTAGTATCTTTTAGTTTCTTGAATGCTTGTTTCTTTGAGTCCAGTAATTGCTTAACTTCCCTAGTCAGCCACGAAGGGTGCTTAACCCTGTTTGATCTAATTTGCCTACTGGGAATGAACCTATCCTGACCCTGAAATAGCTTATCTTTTATCATTGTCCACATTTCATAAGCATCTAAGCCATTCAATATGACTTCCCAATTAATTTCACTAGGAAGCTCCTGAACTCACTGTAATTCCCTTTTGTAAAATTTGGAATCAATGTTCTGTTGGTTGCTACCCTTCAACATATAATGAGAAGCGTATAATGTTGTGATCACTATTACCAAGGTCTCTCCTACGTTAACATTTGCACAAAATTTTCCTCATTAGTAAGCACTAGATCTAATATTTTATTTTCCCTTGTAGGCTCGTGTATCATTTGAAAGAAGAAATTGTTCAAACAAGCCATGAAACATCTTTTGTTTGCTTACCTATTGTTTGTTTCCGTGAGGCCACATTTGGAATACTGCATCCAAGCTTGGTCTCCTAGCTATGAAAAAGATTGTTGGCTTTTAGAGAGAGTACAAAATAGGGCTACAAAAATGGTTAATAACATAAGCAACCTGGCATATGAGGAAAGATTGAAGAAATTGAATATGTTTTCACTTAGATATAGAAGGCTGAGAGGAGACTTCATTGAGGTCTTTAAATCTGTCAATGGTCTGGAGAGGGGATACCTTGGGGAAATGTTTGAATTTAACAGAAATGATGTAATTAGAGGTCATAAATTCAAAATTAAAGTTAACCACAGCAGAACAAGGTTAAGGCAAACTTTCTTCACCAACAGGGTAGTGGAACACTGGAACCAGCTGCCAGAAAACATTGTCAGTAGCAGCACATTGAACATCTTTAAAAACAGCATAGACAATCAGTATAAGAATAGAGGGCTTGCTTTTCAGTATTACAGGGAGGGCTTATTGACAGATTTGGTGGGCAACTGGTTCAGTGTACAGAGTGCGACCAAGAAGGGCCCTTGTGGCTCATAGTTGCACTAATCTTTTATGTCTATGTTTATGCTTATGTCTACATGTTGTTTTCGGTCCCCAAGCTTCTCCAATGACCTTATGATATCATGGTAGTTGTCTAACAACTGTTCTGTTGTTGGTGTGTCAGTACCAAGCTGGATGCTAAGTCTATTCTTGAAGTTTGCTGGGAGTTTCTCACATAGGAGGAAACTGATGATCCGACTTCCCAGTGTGTCTCCCTCCAGTGCATCAAATCCGAATGCCCGCAGTTCATAGACTGAGGTCCGAGCAGAATTCAGTAAAGCTCGGAGTGCTGTGAGATCTCCATGTCGTGGAGCAGAAAGCTCAGATGTTGTGTATGTCTCTCCACAATGGATGTCCCTATCCAGGAATTCTTCCCTTAAAAACTTCACTGCCAGGTCATAGTTTTCACTATCATTTGAGAGATGTTTGATTACATCAAGAGCACTTCCACGCAGGTATGCCTTCAGTTGAAGCAGCTTGCTAGCCCCACTGTAGGTTGGATTCTTTCCCACCAGCTCTTCAAAGAGGTTGAAGAAGTCTTAAATTACATGGCATCAGCTTGATTCCCACTGAAGATTGGGAACTTCACCTCTCAAAGCCTTGCACCATGATAGTGTTCTTGTGGCTGGGATGTATAAGTAGTCTGCTGTTCTATCACTGTTCATCTGCTGGCTAACCAGCTCTGTGTTGATGCCTTCTCGTTTGATATTTTTCAGACTGATCGTAATTACACGTTTCAACTGACCTCGCTTCACTTTGAAAGTTTTCAGCTTTTCCTTCAATTCTTGCACATTTTCACCAGAAAGCTTCCCAATGGCAACATGCATCCTATTTTCTATGTATGGGGTCCTTGTGAATGCAAATTGTGGCCTGAGTGTAAATGAGCAAATGTGCGATACACCTGTATGCAGTGCTAGTCACAATGTAACCAACTATAGCCTGATTGTGGGTGGGAATTAAGGCACTTCTTAAGATATTTCATCTCTTAAAACATTTTTGCACTCCGGATTCATACTGGATAGAATGGGCTCCACATGTACTCCAACACAAACATACAGAAGGAACAAAAACACCACAAACAAACTAATACAGGAAAATATCCACCAAACATGTTATTCTACTTATGGTTGCCAAATAACTATACACTTTTTGTACCATCAAGCACACAGACAGCAACAGAACACACACACCACACAAAACCACAACCAGTGGAAATGCAGACGACAACATTCCAAACTTCGTGCCTGCACACTGAGTGCAGCGAAGGCCGCCGATCGGAATTTGCTGCGTTAGCACTTTCTGTTACGAAAACTGTCCTTCAACCAATCAATGGAAGGTATTTTTTAAGTGATGTCATAACCATTAGCAACTTTGAACACATGTTTTGAACACTGAACAGTGTCATGCTGCAAACACAAGACTTTGACTGATCCTTTGCGCACCACCGTTGAGACCAACAGTGAAAGGAAGGCGCATTGCTCCTGTGAGCTATGAGAGACAAAGCTGAGCTGATCACAACTCCCTGTCTTGTGGTGCCATCCATTGCTCACTTCTTTGTTTCTATGCTTCAATGTGACCAAAAATGATGTGTATTATGCCTATTATGTAGACAATGACTAGGTACATATGCTTTTCTCGTAGGTTACCTGCAAATAGATTCAATGTATGAAAAATAATATGTGCATGAAAATGTACTCCAGAAGAAATCTGTTTCCACTCCGACTCCAAACCGGGAAAGCAAGTTTCCCACCCTGTTGTACACTGAACCAGTTGCCCACCAAATGTGTCAATCAGCCCTCCCTGTAATACTGAAAAGCAAGCCCTCTATTCTTATGATTGTCTATGCTGTTTTTAAAGATGTTCAATGTGCTGCTACTGACAATGTTTTCTGGCAGCTGGTTCCAGTGTTCTACTACCCTGTTGGAGAAGAAAGTTTGCCTTAACCTTGTTCTGCTGTGGTTAACTTTAATTTTGAATTTATGACCTCTAATTGCATCATTTCTGTTCAATTCAAACATTTCCCAAAGGCATCCCTCTCCAGACCATGGACAAATTTAAAAACTTTGATGAGATCTCCTCTCAGCCTTCTATATCTAAGTGAAAACATTCAATTTCTTCAATGTTTCCTCATATGCCAGGTTGCTTATGCCATTAACCAATTTTGTAGCCCTCTTTTGTACTCTCTCTAAAGCCAACAATCTTTTTCATAGCTAGGAGACCAAGCTTGGATCCAGTATTCCAAATGTGGCCTGATGTATGCACAGTAAAGCTTCCTGATCACTTCCTCACTTCTGTATGATACATTCCTATTTATTGCCCCAAGCATTCTCAGTGCCTTCTACCTGGCTTCCTTGGTCTGTTCTGATGCCCCAGTTTTGTGTTTAGAATAACACCTGAATCCTTCTCCTGTTGAGTCACTGATAGCACTTGGCCAGCCACCAAGTATGGAGCCTTCATATGCTTCTTACCTACATGCATGATTTTGCACTTATCAAAATTAAATTTCATTTGCCATTCAAGGTTGGCTAAGTTTACAATTTTCTGTGTGAGGATTTTTGTCCATTTCAAGGAGTGCCAAATCAAAAAGTCTCGCTTACCTCAAGTTAGGTAGAAGTCGATTTGGTTCTTGATAGCCTGTTCACGTCTTGTAAACTTAGTCGATTTATATCAATGGAAAACGTTAAGTCTTGCTTTCCACTGATTGCAGTTATTTGCTTTATCTCTTAGCTTGATGTCTTGAGATTTGAGTTTGCTGCATGAATGATGAACTATTGAAGAAAGTCTGACAATGTCTTGATGTTTGAAGCACGAATTCAATATCCACAAGCGATCCAGATACTGCCCACATCTTCCTCTATTTGAGCCCGTCCGAGGACCACATGGCCGCCAAATTCGCCCCACCCCCATCACCTGTTTACATTCACGTCATCATTCACCATTTGGACGCACGCTCCCGCCATCTTGCGGCACCAAAAGGAAGCTTAACTTAATGAATTGGCACATTTATGATCGGGCAGGATAGGAAGGCCTGACAGTTGTAGGTAGGCTTTTGAAAGAGAGGTGCACATTTGGCCAAGAATTCTCACAAAGCTATTCATATAGAGCATTACACCACCCCCTTTCATTGCTGGACCCCTATTGCACGAAAACACATTGTATACCTGGATCTCATAGTCCTGTAAGTTATCTCCAAAATACCCTTCACTGACCCATGTCTCCGTAACGCAAACAAAATATGGTTCCTCCTCAACAACATAACACTTGAACTAATCAAATTTCGAACGGATACTCTGAGCATTAAACATCATACACCTAACAAATGCTCCATAACGACCTTTGGCTTTTTCATACTGAGGAGTTCTTTTAGACATAAAAGATCAGTGCAACTCTGAGCCACAAGGGCCCTTCTTGGTTGCACTCTGTACACTGAACCAGTTGCCCACCAAATCTGCCAATCAGCACTCCCTGTAATACTGAAAAGCAAGCCCTCTATTCTTATAATGATTGTCTATGCTGTTTTTAAAGATGTTCAATGTTCTGCTACTGACGATGTTTTCTGGCAGCTGGTTCCAGTGTTCCACTACCCTGTTGGTGAAGAAAGTTTGCCTTAACCTTGTTCTGCTGTGGTTAATTTTAATTTTGAATTTATGACCTCTAATTGCATCATTTCTGTTAAATTCAAACATTTCCCAAGGTATCCCCTCTCCAGACCATTGACAAATTTAAAGACCTCGATGAGATCTCCTCTCAGCCTTCTATATCTAAGTGAAAACATATTCAATTTCTTCAATCTTTCCTCATATGCCAGGTTGCTTATGCCATTAACCATTTTTGTAGCCCTCTTTTGTACTCTCTCTAAAAGCCAACAATCTTTTCATAGCTAGGAGACCAAGCTTGGATGCAGTATTCCAAATGTGGCCTGACGTATGCACAGTAAAGCTTCCTGATCACTTCCTCACTTCTGTATGATACATTCCTATTTATTGCCCCGAGCATTCTCAGTGCCTTTTTCCTGGCTTCCTTGGTCTGTTCTGATGCCCCCAATTTTGTGTTTAGAATAACACCTAAATCCTTCTCCTGTTGAGTCACTGATAGCACTTGGCCACCCATCAAGTATGGAGCCTTCATATGCTGCTTACCTACATGCATGATTTTGCACTTATCAAAGTTAAATTTCATTTGCCATTCTTCGGACCACTTCACAAGTTCGTCTAAGTCTTTTGCAGCGAGATATGCTCATCCTGACCTGTTATTGCCCTAAAGACCTTCAAATCATCTGCAAATTTCAAAACTTTACTGCTTAGGCCACTTTCAATGTTATTTACAAATATAATGAACAGTAATGGACCTAGTACTGACCCCTGGGGCACTCCACTAAGAACATTTTGCCATGATGACTTTGTACCATTTAGCATCATTCTTTGCTGTCTATCTGAAAGCCACAACTCTATCCATTTTAAGATGCTACCTGCAATACCATGGGACTGAAGCTGTATCATTAACCGTTTATGGGGTACCTTGTCAAAGGCCTTACTAAAGTCACGATATGCTACATCAACCTGATTTCCCTGATCAAATTGTTCTGTGGCGAAGTTCAAAAAAGTCCAAGAGGTTTGTGAGACACGATCGTCCTTTTCTAAATCCATGTTGAGTATCTTGAATCAATCTGCTACCTTCCAGATAACTAACTATTCTATCCTTGATAATTGATTCGAGTACCTTGCAGACTAGGGATGTGAGACTTATTGGCCTATAGTTTTCAACTTTCCCTCTTTCTCCTTTCTTGAAAATAGGAACTACATTTGCCCTTTTCCAATCGGTTGGAATTTCATCATGTGAAACTGATCTACAAAATATTATACTAAGTGGAAATTCCAGTTCCTTTTCAGTTTCCCGCAACACCCTTTTATCACTAGATGAACTATCACTCTGTCCCCTTGAACTGCTCCTGTCCCTATTTGCAGAATTTGAGGTTCTATTGCCTTGGCTGACACTATTGGAATATTCCTGAGTTGGCTATGCAATTTCATCCCTCCCCACCCCATTTCCTAGTTTCCCTGAAGGACATGCTCGTACACTTTGCCTAACACATGGACCCCCTCCTCAGAGAAGTGCAGGCCATCCCTCTGATAGAGGTCCCACGGTGCATAAAACCTGCTACAAATGTGAAGCCTAGCTCATGGCAGAGCTTACCTACCCTGGCGTTAGCTGCCAGTGCCCTAGAGCTCCACTCAAGGGAGGCTCTAGCCCTAGGCAAAATTGCTGTTACAATGACTATTGGCACCCTTCAGGGTGGCCAGAAGGGCCCTGTACTCCCGCAGAAGCTCCTCACTCCTAGCAGGACCTATGTTATTTACCCCTACGTGCACTATGACTCTACTAAACTGGTGATCACTGGTGACCTGTGCCACCACATGCACCAGGTCCTTCACCTTGGCACCAGGCCTGGTGATGCACCTCCTGTCCCTCCTACCTTTACAGAATCCCCGCTCGAAATGTCGCACACGTGAGTCTCCTACGACCAGCACGTTCTACATACTAGACCAATAGACGACAAAGGATTTCAGCTCATCCTCTCCCACCACATCGGAGTCGCTCACATGCAGCACGTTGGCTCGATCAAGACGAAATTGTGCCCAAAGGGTGCCCAACGCTTTCACATCGTGCGACACATCTCGTATTCCCGCGACACGAGCCGAGCAGGGCGGTCGTGTTTTTGTTCTGTCGGAAAGCGCCCCGGCCACACGTTACACAGGAATAGAGGTGTATTGGGATCTTTGGCGCATGGCACGCGCTCCGCTTCGCCCACCCCTACAAATTCTACATTGACGGATAGCCTAGGTGACGAGCTACAAACGTGACAGCCGTAATCGCGCCGCTCTCAGCTCAAGGGTACCGAATTGAAAACAGACAGACGTGCCTGACGGTCACACGGTACAGCACACCCCGCTACCGACCACAAAAGCACGCAGTTTGCCACCGGACGCGTGCTCACTACGCCACTCCCTGAAGGAATGGGACACGACCGCACAAAGCCAACCGTCCAAGCTTAACCAATGTATTTATTCTCAGTAGACGTCATTGACAAACCAATGGCCACGACGGGCCTGGCAACGGACGTCACCGCGTCGGCTCACCCTCCGGACGTATGGTGATACGTCCGGAGGGGATGCACGCTCCTGCCCACTGTATAGGGTACAGACGCACTCCTGCCCACTTCAGACAATCAAACACACCCCTGCACACTTCAGAGGGAGCAGACTCACTTCTGCTCACTTCAGACGGTAGACACACTATTGCTCACTGCAGAAAGCCCACGCACTCCTGTCCACTGCAGGCGGTACAGACACACCCCTTCCCACTGCAGAGGCCACAGACACACTCCTGTCCACTGCAGACGGTACAGACACACCCCTTCCCACTGCAGACGGTACAGACACACTCCTGTCCACTGCAGAGGGTGCAGACACACTGCTGACCACTTCAGAGGGTGCAGACACACTTCTGACCACTTCAGAGGGGCAGACGCGAAGTGGTATTCCCGTGGGACGTAGAGTGAGCTATGCCTTTGGTTACAGAGCTGGATTTGAAACCACACGCACACGGGCACACATCCATCTCCCGAGCGGAGGCGCTCGCCGCTCAGTTAACACACACACGCGGGCGCACGCGCACTCTCCGGCTCCGAAAGCAGAGCCGCATCGTTTGCCAACAAGCTGGCGCCCGGGTGGTAAATACCACCGGCGCCAGCCACCCAGACCCGACCTGCCGCCAGCGGCGTCTGAGGGCCAGACTCGACCTACCGCGGGCATGTCGGCGGCTTATGAGGCCCAGACCCGACCTGCCGCCAGCGGCGTCTGGGGGTCAGACCCGACCCACCGCGGACACATCAGTGACGTGTCAGGGCCAGACCCGACCTGCCGCCAGCGGCGTCTGGGGGTCAGACCCGACCCACCGCGGACACATCAGTGACGTGTCAAGGCCAGACCCGACCTGCCGGGCGTCTGAGGGCCGGACCCGACCTGCCGGGCGTCTGAGGGCAGGACCCGACCTGGCGCGGGTGTCCGAGACGGCGCGCCAACCGCCGGCGCTACGGGCGAGGAGAGCCGACCACAGCGCTCCACAGCATCGTCACCGCACAGCGCCGGCCGTCGCGGCGCGACGTGACGTCACAGCCGGTGTGGTGACGTCACCGCCGACGGGAGCCGAACCGGCGGCGGGCTATCGGCAGTCTCTCGGCGGACGGCGGACCCGACCGGCCCGCGCGCCACCGCCAACACCACCGCCGACATCCCAGCACCTGGCGCGCGCACCACACGCTCACGCGCGAACACTGACACTGCTCTGACCGGCCGGCCGGCCAGCGGTGTCGCAGCCAGCGGCCACACGCGCCGTGGAATCATTTCGCACGCCGTCATTTCATCATTTCGCACGCCGTCATTTCATCACTCTACACGCCGTCATTTCATCACTTTACACGCCGTCGCTAGCACGCCACCGACGCTAACTGGACGGCGTGGCGGACGGCGCGGGCAGACTGCCGCCGGCCGGCTCACACACGCCGTGCTCCGCCAGCGTCTGAAACGGCACGGTCGAGGTCAGGTCAGGTCATAATCTGAGGTTAAATCAGCTCATGTCACCAGCTGGGGTCTCCAGTTCATGTCGAACCAGTTCATGTCGAACCAGTTCAGTCGAACCAGTTCAGGTCAAACAACTTAAGGTTAAACTAGGTCAGGTCACCGGCTCAGGCCAAATCAGCTCAGGTCACCGGCTCAAGTGCAACCAGCAGCAAGCTGTTGAACTTCAGCAGAAGGGCTACAGTGGTACACACAAAAAGCACTGCATGGATAGCGCCACCTTTACCAATGCGCCCATGGAATTTAGGGGAACCTGCAAAATCCCCACCAGCGCAAACGTCGCCCGCCAACATCAGATCGCGGAAGGTGAACTCATAGCCGGCTGCCTTAGCCGTGTACGTATTATCCGTATCGCACTCGAAATCGCGTACGATTCCGAGTGCAGGTGCGTTTGAGGGCACACAGGCGCGTGCCACTTACTGTGTCCAGTGCCGCGTGAAATAAACATTGCTACGCGTTGGATGTTGTTGCCTAGAGTTTAAGAACTTGGTAGATGGCCAACAAAACAGCCGAAGAGCCAAAGCCGAAGCCGAAGCAACCGGCCCGGGCAATCGGCACATCGGAAAAATGAGCGCTTAAAAGCCACCGATGAAGTTAGGAAAATGCATTGATATCAATGCATGCTCAACATTTGAGCCGAGTGCTCTTTATCTCTTGAGTGTCTGTTACGCATGGAGTATCTCTTTGATTAGTTGGGCTTAATGGCGCGCCGACTACGAGGTCACTTGGCGCCCACCTGGAGTACCTCTCCTGGTCATCTCCAACGCACCGTGCACCATTGGAGTCGACATCCTCGGCGACGACCACCGGCAGCTCTCTGACGCGGAGACAGCCTCAGCAAGCAAACCCACCCACAACACACCTGACCGCACTACTCTCACAAACCCACCAACAACACACCTGACCGCACTACTCTCACAAACCCACCCACAGCACACCTGACTGCACTAATCTCACAAACACACAACACACCTGACTGCACTACTCTCACAAACCCACCAACAACACACCTGACCGCACTACTCTCACAAACCCACCCACAACACACCTGGGTGCACTAATCTCACAAACCCACCCACAACACACCTGACCGCACTACTCTCACAAACCCACCCACAACACACCTGACTGCACTACTCTCACAAACCCACCCACAACACACCTGGGTGCACTACTCTCACAAACCCACCCACAACACACCTGACTGCACTAATCTCACAAACCACCCACACACACCTCACAAACCACAACACACCTGGGTGCACTACTCTCACAAACCCACCCACAACACACCTGACCGCACTACTCTCACAAACCCACCAACAACACACCTGACTGCACTAATCTCACAAACGCACAACACACCTGACTGCACTAATCTCACAAACGCACAACACACCTGGGTGCACTACTCTCACAAACCCACCAACAACACACCTGACCGCACTACTCTCACAAACCCACCCACAACACACCTGGCTGCACTACCCTCACAAACCCACCCACAACACACCTGGCTGCACTACTCTCACAAACCCACCCACAACACACCTGACCGCACTACTCTCACAAACCCACCCACAACACACCTGACCGCACTACTCACAAACCCACCCACAACACAACTACCCACACAAACCCACAACACACCTGACCGCACTACCCTCACAAACCCACCCACAACACACCTGACTGCACTACTCTCACAAACCCACCCACAACACACCTGACTGCACTACTCTCACAAACCCACCCACAACACACCTGACCGCACTACTCTCACAAACCCACCCACAACACACCTGACCGCACTACTCCCACAACACACCTGATTGCACTACTCTTACCCACCAAATCCAGCCCCAGCGCCCAGGACGGCCCCTCACCTGCTCGAAGGTCCGCAGCGTCTTCTTGAGCGCGATGCCGAAGCCACGCGACGCAGGGATGAGGGGGAAGTCGGGCCGGTCAAACTCGGGCTTGGTCTCGCCTGCAACCAGTTGTTTGTTTGTTTATTGGTTGGTTCACGACACACTTCATGCACATTCACGGCTAATGGCGCCGCCCACACTGTTTCACCGGTGGGCCGCGGGATTTGGAAATGTCCTGAGTGGCGCTAGAGTCGAACCCGGGACCTTTGGTACCCATAGCCCGACACCTTAACCACTCGGCCATCCCCGCCCCTGCAACCAGTTGTAGGTGAGACGCGGGGTGGACATGACCTCCACCCCACTCCACCACTCCACACGTCCGACACACTGGTGTTGGGAACTCGACGATGAGGAATGCTTTAGCCAAACGATCAAAACTGACGTTTCCGATAAATACAACGAAGAATGGCTCTTAAGTGCTCCTGGGTTTTAGACATTGCGTGAGACGAAATGTACGACCCTCAATACACCAGGAGGTGCTGCGTTTACATCAGAAGTAGCGTTAGGGATTATGCTATATTACTCAACGTTTCGGCCAGGGGCCATCGTCAGGAGTTTCCGATAAAATAACAAGACGGTGAACAGTCTAGCCTATACACATCACGCTATATGTGGCTCAAACCTTGGCACCTACAGTTGCTTTGAGAGCGGAATCCACTTGCAACCCAGATTACATCTGTATTACTCATATCATACAGACCGTCCACGCTTTATCCAGGACGAAATATATTCATTAGATTTTACGTAGCATCCTGTTCTTAACACTTAAAACATATTTGAACTTTGTAAACAAAACTAAAAATAAAACGGACACCAACCAGAAATGATCACAACATAGCATACCAGCAACACACTTAATACAAAACTGGCCAGTCTGGGCTAGAAGCAAGCTGCAGTCCATATTCAGACATATAGGGAAGTTTCCAGCTTCCTCACAGATGAGATCATTGTATAACATGACACACCCGACGTTTGCCTTCATCTATGATATTACAGCAGTGATTGATCATGCGATGATGAAAACGATGATGATGATGCCTCATAATCTAATCCAAATATGTGCGGTGAGTTTACAGTATCAGAATCAATGCTGGTTGGTTGGTTATTGGAGTTTATGGGCGCATCGACTACATCGGTCATGCAGCGCCCAGAATCAATGCTGGGAAATATAGACTGGTCCCCAATTTGTGTCATCTAGAACATCTAGAAATTCTTACAATGCCTAGAGCTAGTTATTAGTTATTAGGGTTTTAGGGCACATCAACTGCAGTGGTTATACAGCGCCCATAATACAATGCCTAGAGAATAATACTATTTTATTTCTGTTCGAAGGTTGAATGCTGACGTTTGACAATGACTACAAACTTAGTGCTTACACCCTACTAGAAAGTGTAAAATGGAGTTTCTTATCACAAGCTGGAAGAAAATCATCCTTTCCTAATTGGTCGGACAAAAATCGCACTCCAAATCCAGCATCCCAAAATATAACACAATCCTAGTTAGGCACAGCACAAGATAAGTTTGCTGCGCAAGCAGTAAATCCACAACCAAATCAACAGCTGCCAGCAACCAGACGGCGGTGGGGGGTGGGGGAGCGCTCCACCGGACAGCTGCCAACAGCTCGACCCGGATCACCACGAGCGACCGCCGAGACGCCTTAGTGCGGACAATACCGGCCACGTCTGAGCAACTGGCTCTGACTGACCCTCGACGGGCAAGGTGGCCGTCTGGGTGGCCGTCTGGGTGGCAGGCTGGGTGGCCGTCTGGGTGGCCGTCTGGGCCTTCGCCTGGGTGGCAGACTGGGTGGCAGCCTCTGACGCCTGAAGCCAGTGCCGAAGGCGCGCGATCAGACTGCAAACAGGCCACGGCAGGTCACACCCGGGTCGCGTTAGGTCAATTGGTTCACAGCAGGCTCACCAGCAGATGCGCAACAGGGTGCCCAGAGGTCACATAAGGTCAACCAGGGGGGTCATGGCTGGTGAAGGTAGTGACCATGGAGGACGCGGGAGGTCAATACAAGTCTTAGCAGACGGACTATGTTTGACGGCTGAAACTGAACGAAAATGATGAACGAAGGCCGAAAATTAGGAGCTCGCGTATCGTCATGAAGGTGAGAGTATCAGGGCACATTGATGGCACATGACGTATACCTCGTATACGCACGTTACGTGCATACTGGTTATGAATCAATGACTTTAGTCGATGGGAGTCACTGACATGTTGGTGAGAGGTCACCGACCTATTGCAAGAACTGAGGGGTCACTCGACATGCTGGCAAATGTTCCTCGATTAGACAAGTCGGAACACTGTCCTGCCGCCAAAGGTTCATGTGTAAGGGGGATGTGGCGCGCCTACCTCCGCCCGTGCCCGGCGGTATGCGCCATGAGGACCAGGCTGGCACAAGGGCAGCAGCAGCGGTGTGGGTGCGGCCGGCGGTGCAGCAGGCGCCACGTGTTGTGCGCGCGTGCTGGTGCACTGGGTGCGCCTCTGCGGTGGCGCGATCGGGGCCATTCGGTGGCGACCTCGGTCGACTTGGCGGAGGAGCGGAGGTCGGACTCAGGACGCGATGGCGCGAGGTGGTCGGTGCGGTGCGCTGTCCGGCTTCGACCGGCCGTGACAGATCTCATGATTGTGTAGCGAATACAGGAGCTGAAGCCCGGAGTCGTGGATTGGAGCCTACCCACGGAGCCCTAAGCATCGGAGCCTTACACTGGTGGAAGCGGTGGGATGGGAAGCATTGGAGCCTTACACATGGATCAGACAAGTCGGGTCACTAACCTTCTGATAAAGGTTCTTGGAGTAAACAAGTTGGGTCAGTGGCATGCTAGTAAAGGTTCATGGATGCACAAGGTTGGGTCACTGACCTGCTGGTCGGTGGTCACTGACATTGAGCCGGCACCACTGACCTGCTAGCGCGAGCCTTCAGGTGCTCGCACGCCTCGGCCACGAACACGGACGGCGGGTTCCGCATGATGGCCGTCAGCGACTGGACCAGCTTGAGGATCACCTGCAACACGAGCGGCCAGTGTCAGAGGCTCGCGCTGGCGCAGACCGCCGCAGGGTCAAACGCAGCACGCCGGGCTGCGGCCGACCGGCTGTGGTTCGGCTGTGGTTCGGGTGTGGTTCGGCTGTGGTTCGGCTGTGGTTCGGCTGTGGTTCGGCTGTGGTTCGGCTGTGGTTCGGCTGTGGTTCGGCTGTGGTTCGGCTGTGGTTCGGCTGTGGTTCGGCTGTGGTTCGGCTGTGGTTCGGCTGTGGTTCGGCTGTGGTTCGGCTGTGGTTCGGCTGTGGTTCGGCTGTGGTTCGGCTGTGGTTCGGCTGTTAGTTAGTTAGTTCTTTGGGTTTTAGGGCGCCTCGACTACTGAGGTCATCTTGCGCTCGATGGTTTGGCTGTGGTGTGTTTGTTCTGGCTGTGGTTTAGGTAAATTTGCAGCTGAAGGTAATTTGCGGTTTCTCGGATTTGTTAACGCAATGTTTATGAACATGCTGAGCCTGGCGTGATCACACATTTCCTCTGGAAATGCGTACTTTTCAATTGGGAGGCAAAATAACACCCACAAACGGGTTTGGGTTGGGTCACAAAACATACAAAATAATGTTCAATATAAAGAAAATAAGATGAAATGTAACCTTACCTAACCTAGCCCAACCTTTCATGCAAGACATTTTTTTAAAACTTAAAAACTTGTCTTTTTTTTCAAGTGAAAATTTCCAAACAATTTTTCCCTTTACAAATTTCAAACAAAAACTAACCTAACCTAACATAAGCTACCTTGAACTGTTTTTGAATACTTTCATTGCTGTTAACTTTTTCCTAACTCACCACAAAAGCCTAGCCTAATCCAACTCAAGAAAACCCAACCCGTTTGCATGTTTCACGGACGTAAAATGTGTGCACAACTGTCGTGGTTACCTTGAACTGCAATACTACCGTGTGGTGTGCAGGCTTACGAACCACTGAGCAGCCGAGGTTTCCTCGCAGATTCCCAGCATAGTCGCCGAGCCGCCGACGTGCCTGCGCACGCCTGTGCCGTATGACATGATGATGAATTGGAGTTTAGGGGCGCGTCGACTACCAGGGTCATTTTGCGCCCATAACTGCGTTTACCGACAGCAACTAGTAATCGTCAGGATCGGTGAAAAACTACATCAAAGCGTGCTTGTTGAAGGAAAGTAAAAATGCTCCCAGACGTCACGACCTCAGAGTAGTTTCCTATTAGCGTATGCAGAGTAGTGTCGGCGTCTTGCTGTCCTAAAATCTGGCGTCGCAGTGGTTCCAAAAGTACGCAACCTACTAGAACATGATATACGGTAAGCGGGTCTGAACAGCGTGGGCATAATGCCGTATGACATTCGGTAACGTCTGAAGCGTCACGTTCACACGACCGTCACGAGGATTTCATTCGGATCGGCTGCGCTCAACACCGAAGTAACGTGAAGATGACTTCCCGAACAAAGGTATCGATAAACGAATCAATAATGTGCATTAACTTACACGGAGTTCTACATTGAATACGAGCACCATTCCGAGCGCACAAGTCACGTACATAACATTCAGTTCCTAGCCAGGCATTCCTGGTATGTCTATTGGTGAAGAGAGAACGAGATAACGAGGAAAAGAAAAGAAAACAAGGAAGAGAGAACGAGGCAGCGGAGAGAACGAGAGACAGCGACAGAGGGACAGACAGTTAAGCAGAGACACAGAAAGAGAAATTCACTTAGAACAGCCTAAACCAGTATTCCACATAGAAACCACCTAGGCAATCGCAAGGAAGCTGTATAAAATTATGACTCTACAGCACCTCAGCCGGCACAGGACGACTGCTTTTCGAGAATCCTACCCGAAGAGTCATGCATGGCCTAGTCCTACTGATGTGCACTCGCCGAGGAACAGTCTCGGCCGAGGACTGTGGACGACTGTCTCGGTGGGACGACGCAGTGTCCTAAAATTACTTCACCATTAACTGTGTGGATGAAGAGAGAAGTTGCTTAGGAATAGTGAAAGATTTGAAGAAAATAAAGGATCGCCACTGAAGGATTAAAAAAAGCGGAATGCCTTTCACTTCAGTCACGTGCATTTTACATTTTTTAGCAGTCGTGTGTATAATGACTGCTCACACATGTGGCAAAATGGTAAAAACCTAAGACAATGATGAAATAGCACAATTCCATTAACTGTGAATTTACAGGCCACATTGTCAAATATTTTACACTGGCGGGTGAGGACGGGGCAGCATTGGCCTGCCTGTCATGGCGGTCATGGCGGTCAATTATTTTACACTGGGCCGACGAGTGGGCCGCCGAGTGGGCCGCCGAGTGGGCCGACGAGTGGGCCGCCGAGTGGGCCGCCGAGTGGGCCGACGAGTGGGCAGACGAGTGGGCCGACGAGTGGGTCTGAACTCGCAACTCCGGCACCACGCCGGCCGGCCGCAGGGAGACTGGGACATCCAAACACTCGACCACACTTCAGCTATGAAAATAAGGCGCACAAATACCGGGGAAAAAGTTCAAAGCTGATGTTAGCCAGTTCAGCTTCTCATCTAGCGGCGCGGTATCGGCGTCTGTGTGTCGGTGTGCGGGTGTATGCGTGCGTGTGGGTGTATGCGCAAGCATACACACGCATATATAATAAAATGTATAATATTATTATCCATGCTATAATATAATACAATATACTACAACAATATGGTAACAACAATGCTGGCATATTATTAATAGAAATACATATTATAATACTACATCATCGATAAACAACACTATTATAATTGTAATATTACCGTTGTTCGGAATGCTATCGTGACTAGTGTAGCTGTACCGTGACCATGAGGAACCCCACCGAACGCTGTCTGAGGCCGGAGGAACGCTGCCAGAGACCGGACGAACGCTGCCCGAGACCGGACGAACGCTGCCTGAGACCGGACGAACGCTGCCCGAAACCGGACGAACGCTGTCTGAGACGGGACGAACGCTGCCCGAGACCGGACGAACGCTGTCTGAGACGGGACGAACGCTCAACCGGACGAACGCCCAGGCCGGACGAATGCTGCCCGAGGCCGGACGAACGCTGCCCGAGACCGGACGAACGCTGTCTGAGACGGGACGAACGCTGCTCGAGACCGGACGAACGCTGTCTGAGACGGGACGAACGCTGCTCGAGACGGGACGAACGCTGCCCGAGGCCGGACGAATGCTGCCCGAGGCCGGACGAATGCTACCCGAGGCCGGACGAATGCTACTCGAGGCCGGCAGCACGCCACACCCACCATCTCGTTGTAGAGCCGGCTGTTCTCGGCGCCCTGCTGGGAGCCGCGCTGTTTCTCATAGCCGGCCTCGTTGTAGTAAGGCTCCGACGCCAGGATCAGGCCTGCAGGTCAGGTCAGGTCACAGGTCAGCACAACACAGCCGACCTCGTTGTAGCAGGGCCCAGACGCCAGGATCAGGCCTGCAAGTCAGGTCAGATTACAGGTCAGCACAACACAGCCAGCCTAGTTGTAGTAGGACTCCGATGCCATTATTGGGCACGCAGGTCAGGTCACAGGTCATAGGTCAGCACAACACAGCCCGCCTCGTTGTAGTAAGGCTCAGACGCTAGGATCAGGCCTAGTTCAGGTAAGGTCACAGGTCGGAACAGTCGCATGTCATAAAATGGATCGTGAAACGCGTGGGTCACGTCGCAAGCTGCAGGTCGTAACCACTTGCCGAAACTATCCGGACACAACGTCCGCCAGCAACTGCTGTTTCAGGTCAGTTTCAGGTTCAAACTAATGGTGGCACGCACGCGACCCAGACCGCAGTCTTCCCGCCAGGACCTGGGTCAAATGTCAAGCGACAACGGAGAGGGTGTCGTAAGACAGAAGAGATGAGAGGAAGCGATGACCGATGGTTTGGTTCGGTTATTGGTTTCACGACACATCGACCGTCGAGTCATGCAGCGTCGCCAATCTCTCACACCGATCGGTCGCGGGCGAAGAGTAGCAACAGGTGAGACTCGAACCCACAGCCTTTCAATTGCGAGACGAGCAACTCAGCCCTAGACCACTCGTCCCCCGAAGCGATGACCGAGAGGATGCCGCAAGACAGAAGAGGCGAAAGGAAGCGGCGCGAAACCCCACTCACCGAACAACCCCGCGTCACCGACCAGAGCACTGACCCTGACCCCGACTGGCGCCACGCCGGCCGTCCGCCATACCGCCGCACGCGTGCGCCACTCGCCTTGGATGGAGACGAGCACCTGCATCAGGCTGGAGGAGGCCGACCAGACCTCGGAGCCGCGGCCGCCCCAGGTGCCCAACAGCGACACGCACACCTTGCCGTCCTCGTACAGGTTGGGGTTGAGCCGGTCCTGGCAGTAGCTGCGCCGGCCGCACGCGTGGTCAGAGGGAGGCGTGCGATGGCCGCCGGGTCAGGCGGGCCCGATAACGGCAGGCCGGGGTAAGGTGAGGATGGTTGGTTGGTTATTGGTTTACGACACATCGACCTTTAAGTCATGTAGCGTCGCCAACCTCTCACGCCGATTGGTCGCAAGCGAAGAGTGGCGACAGGCGAGACTCGAACCCACAACCTTTCGATTGTGAGACGAGCGACTTACCCCTAGGCCACTCGTCCTCAAGGTGAGGATGAAGGGCGGAATAACGTGGGTGGGCGGAATAACGTGAGGTTGGACAGCCGAATAATGAGGATGCAGGGCGGATAACATTCGGTGGGAAAGCGGAATAATGCGAGACTGGGGGGCGGAATACCGTGAGGCTGGAGGGAAGAATAACGAGGCACGAGGGTAGAATAACATGAGGCTAGAGGGCAGACCAATGTGAGGGTAGAGGGCTGAATACCGTCAGGCTGAAGGGAGGAATATCGTGATGTTGGAGGGCGGAATAACGCCAGACTGGAGAGCGGAATAACGCCAGGCTGGAGGGCCGGATAACGTGACGGAGGGCGGAATAACGCGAGGTTGGAGGGCGGAATAACGTGAGGTTGGAGGGCGGAATAACGTGACGTTGGAGGGCGGAATAACGCGAGGTTGGAGGGCGGAATAACGTGAGGTTGGAGGGCGGAATAACGTGACGTTGGAGGGCGGAATAACGCGAGGCTGGAGGGCGGGATAATGCCAGGCTGGAGGGCGGAATAACGCGAGGTTGGAGGGCGGAATAACGCGAGGTTGGAGGGCGGAACAACGCGAGGTTGGAGGGCGGAATAACGCGAGGTTGGAGGGCGGAATAACGCGAGGTTGAAGGGCGGAATAACGCGAGGTTGAAGGCCTGACGCCGGCAGGTGGCACAGCGCACCATGCTAGGGAAACTGGAATAGATACACAGCACAGACTGGATCTGGGAGATACGGACAGTCTGGCGGGACTGGACCAAGGAGAGACACTCATTGGTTAGGCGATCATGGATGCAATGTACCACAAAAGGTCACAGGTAATCTCCTAAGGATCCATGCACGGTGCACACACGGCCACAAGGGAAGCAGTAGCAATTGACCTGGACACGTAAAACGTAGGACATCGATCAATTACTGAGTATGGCGACATAGGGTGAGCACTGTTTAATATATTCTGCAGAGAAGAACGTCACTTGGTATCTACCGTTTTCTTACTTAGTATATATACATTATATTATACACTATATGTTATATAAACACACATATATGTATATACTTGGTTATTGGAGTTTAGGGGCACATTGACTACAACATATATATAGTTATATATGCTTATATACACTGATATATCATTATACATATCGTGCATTTTGACTTATACATTTTAAGCTCATCGTTAAAGCATACAACGTGCGAGACAGCGGAATAGTGTATTAAAAACGGCCTGGACAAAATGAGGGAAGCTATGTCGGAATGTGGCACTGGGCGCACCTGGACTAGTGGAAGACTGACCTGATGTAGTGGAACATGGGCGGCGTCCTTGGGTAGTCCGGTGAGAGTTGAATCTCGAAGAAGAAGAGGCCGTCTTCATATGGCGTCCGCCGTGGCCCCTTTATCATCACCGAATACAGGTCCTGAAGATGGCACGGTTAACATCAGCAAATGGAAGTCCTGCAGACACGACTGGCCTCGTTGTTATCACCAAATGCAAGTCTTCATAACACCATTAACCTCGTCATCATCAACCAAATTCACAGCCTATATACATCATCAACCTCGTCATCATCACCAAACACACGGTGTATACACATCATTAACCTAGTCATCATCACCAAATACACAGTATATATGTACAACATTAATCTAGTTATCACCAAATATGAGTCCTGCAAGCATCATTAACCTTGTTGGCATCACCAAATACCACACATTAGAGCATAAACCCAGTTAGCATCAGCGAACACAGGTCCTGGAAACATCGTACTAAACTTACTAGAAGTCTAGGCTACTACTGAACTAAAAGTACACGTAGGTGCAAGGCCCTAGCGCACAGCAAACACCTACAGGGAGCATCAGCACGTGAGACATCTACCCCAATACTGAAGGCCAGAGTTATACGTCATTAAATGGACCCACAATGTTATAACGCATGCAATATGTATTGGTACATTGTTTGTTTATTGGTCGGTCCAGGACACACTTTATGCACATTCACGGCTAATGGCGCCGCCCACACTGTTTCGCCGGTGGGCCGCGGGATTGGGAAATGTCCTGAGTGGCGCTAGAGTCGAACCCGGGACCTTTGGTACCCATAGTCCGACACCTTAACCACTCGGCCATCCCCGCCCCTAAGTATCGGTACAAAGTGCCACTGGAGGGGCTGGACGAGCGAGACTCGGGGCTGGGCCGTGGGAATCGCATGCCACGGCACAAGGCAGGGGCCTGCCTAGGATGCCAGCCCGTGGTGGTGGATTGGAGTTTAGGGGCGCGTCGACATCAAGGGTCACTCTGCGCCCATTAGGATGCCAGCCCACCATGCGGTCGTCGAAGCCCTTGACGATGATGCCCTCGGGCAGCGCCTTGTTGAGCAGCTTGATCTCGCGCCGGACCGCCTTCAGGAAGACGGGCGACTCCACCGGCTGGAATGGGTTGCTGTGGAACTTGTGACACTCGGGCACCGCCGGCAGCGTGGTGAACATCTCTGTCCAGGGGGTCAGCGGGTCAACGGGAGGTTAACGCGCACACACAATAAAACACACACCATTGTTAGTTTATTGGGTGGTTCACGGCGCACATTATGCACATTCACGGCTGATGGCGCCGCCCACACTGTTTCGCCGGTGGGCCGCGGGATTGGGATATGTACCGATCGGTGCGGGTATCGAACCCGGGACCTTTGGTACCCACAGCCCAACATCTTAACCACTCGGCCATCCACGCCCCAAAAATCACGCACCATCAACACATGGGTAGGCACCCTGGGTCAGTAAGCACACCCGCCACAGTGCACCACGAAGCGAACTACAGAGCTCGGCACAGCACCACCTCCCTGTCCCTGAGGCTGAATTGTGGAAACACAAACAGCAAAAACTCGCAATAACCGCACGCGAACCCATCATCAGTGCTGAAAGTTGCCTACTGCGGAGCTCGTCACAACACGACTTCAATGTCCCGAGGCTGAGTTGCCGACTCAAAACACCAAACACTCGCCATAACCGCACGAGAACACACCATCAGTGCTGGATGAACAGGGCTCCTGGTTGGTTGGTTGTTGGCTTTACGACACATCGACCGTTGAGTCGTGTAGCGTCGCCAACCTCTCACGCCGACTGGTCGCGGGCGGAGAGTAGCGACAGGTGAAACTCGAACCCACAACCTTTTGATTGTAAGACGAGCAACTTACCCCTAGGCTACTCGTCCCCCACAAGGCTTTATCAGCTTTATCAGCACCTAAGCATTACACACCCCCAATAGCAATGTACTTACTGCCCTGTTGCAAACAGACATTGAGCAAATGCTTTCGGTAGCATCCTGACCCAAAGAAACTATGTCTACATATGATTCGTATTGATTTAGATTTCGCGGCAAATATCCGCCTTAAAGACACCACGGGCTGGTGCCTTATTTAGGAAACATTTTGCAAGGCCAACCCGAAGTCGAATCCGAAAGTCAGAGATGCACCGCTTGCGCCCATTCGCCGGCACTGGACGAGTCCACGTGTGATTACCTTGACCGAGAGCCTGGGCTGGACCCACAGCGTCGTCCGCCGAGGGCGTGACCTTGACCTCGTCCGGCGAGGTCAGCTCGTCGTCAATCTCCTCGTTCCCCTCGCCTGTCACGACCAGAATGTCGTCACATGCCGGCGAATATCACGCTGATAACTAACGCGCGTTCGCTGAACTGAATCATCAAAGAAGAGCAGTTGTGGGAAATCCCTAAATAAGCATAAGCCTGGCAAAAACACAAAACAAACAAAAAGCACACGACACAAACGCTAGCTTCGATATGGCTATTTCTGCGCTGATATACGTAGTCCCACCCACAGTTTGAAATTAGGGTGCAATTGAAACATGAAGCCACGTGCGAGCGCAGTCCTCACACGGGCCACGGTCCTGGGATCGCGCTAGGTTCAGTTTTGCTCACGACTGACGAAAAATATAAATAACTGCACAAACAGCAGGTTATATTTCACTTCACGACCACCAGCTTCTTCGCCACCAGATAAACTGCAGGACGCCACGATCTCTTCGAACGCGATCCTCATCAGCAAGCGGAGACGAGCACGCTCATTCATGCAGCAGTATCAGAGATGATATATCAGAGCAATGAATGCAATCAGCACCCATGAATGCAACAGTGGCAGCGGCGGACCCGATATATCGAGGAGTTCTTACCACTGTTCAATAGGCATCGAGCACAGAACAATTTCGTCGGCAAGACTACGTCACGCTGTCGATAAGAATACGTCACGTCACACGTCGCGTCAGCCGTGCACGAGTATTGCTGACATTCAGCGCCGACACCAGATGACTATCAGTCTGTAATCGATTCATTGATTTCAATCGGACAGGCTAGCATTGACAGCACAAACGTCAACACGAACTTGCACACGTAGTTACTATGCCTACTCATATTTGTGCTTTAGGGCGCGTCGACTACACTGGCCATTTTCCGCCCATTGGCGCATAGTGGCACGTCACAGGTGTGTCAGTATTACCATGCCGGTATGGCGGCCGTACATCGACGGTATGGCGATCCCGTGACAATGGGACGGCAGTGGTATCCAGGCAACGTGGAAGTGCACTCAACAGTGGCATGCGAGAGTGCGCGCGAATATCGCGAAGGCCTGGCAGTAATTGCACGCAGATGTGCCGGCGGCACAGGGGCGGTACGCCGTGGGTGTGGCAGTATGCCGTGTGTATGACGGAGTACCCTGGGTATGGTGGCATGCCGTATGCATGGGCGGTATGCCGTGGGCATCGCGGTACGTCGTTGGCAAGGCGGATTGCCGTGAGTACGGCGTAATGTCATGTGTAAGGCGGTATGCCGTGGATATATCGGTATGCCGCGGGTATGACGGTATGCCGTGGATATGGCGGTATGTCATGTGTATATCGGTATGCCATGTGTATATCGGTATGCCGCTGGTATGACGGTATGCCGTGGGTATGGCGGATGCCGCGGGTATGGCGATATCCCGCGTGTATAGCGATGTACCGTTGGTACAGCTGTATGTCGTGGATATGGCGGTATGCCATGGGTATATCGGTATGTCGTGGGTATGGCGGTATGTCGTGAGCATGGCGGTATATCGAGGGTATGGTGGTACACCGTGGGTATGGCGGTATGCCGCGGGTATGGCGGTATGCCGTACCGTCTGTTCGGACATCGCCGTTGATGCCAGAGTCTTCGCCGGCCGGACTGCCGTATGACAGCGCCGTATTGAGCGGGATGCCATACCTGCGGACCTGGGAGCCGGGACAACGTCAACAAACACACACATACATACAGGACATGTCACGCGCATACAGAACAGAGCACACACACATACAGGACATGACACGCGCATACAGAACAGAGCACACACACATACAGGACATGACACGCGCATACAGAACAGAGCACACACACATACAGGACATGATACGCGCATACAGAACAGAGCACACACACACACACATACAGCACGGTACACATTAGATGATCAGCAAATGCGTCACACATTGCATTTTTTATTGGAAACAAACAAATGGCATATACGTTCCCAATGTCATGTACATGTACAGAAGATAAAGCGCGTCACATTATGAGCACCGTGTACGAAGAAAAATCAACCAGTCAAACGTAACAGTCTTCCTCCCACGCCTACCCCACCCCGCATCGGCTGCATAGCCAACGAGCGGGTGAAAGGCTTTTCAAGTGCTCAGGAGTTGATGTGGACAAAATATTCAACCACAGCTAACATATCACTGACATCATGAAGCGATGCTCCAAACAACGCTAGAGGCGCTTCAACATCCTCCGGGTGCTAAGAGATACAGATTGTAGCGAAGACAAGAAATTATCACAGAAATTCATCTTCAACACCTTTTTGCCAGCACTGAACAAGCGTTCCTCAAAACAGCTGAATGAGAGCAACCACAAGAGTATTCAGCAGCATACTTGTCGGTTATTGGTTTTACGACACATCGACCGTTGAGTCATGTAGTGTCGCCAAACTCTCACGCCGATTGGTCGCGAGCGAAGAGTAGCGACAGGCGGGACTCGAACTCACAACACTTCGATTGAGACGGGCAACTTACCCCTAGGCTACTCGTCCCCTCAGCAACATACTTATAACTATTCCACTGGAGGATGCAGACATCCC
Source organism: Imbricaverruca yamaguchii (assembly GCA_034440575.1). Classification (NCBI taxonomy): domain Eukaryota; kingdom Metazoa; phylum Arthropoda; class Thecostraca; family Neoverrucidae; genus Imbricaverruca; species Imbricaverruca yamaguchii. The sequence continues at coordinate 834,975 of JAOTOL010001398.1, forward strand.
TGGAACTTGGCAGACATCCCTGACAGATTTGACAGTTGCCGAGTTGGAAGGGAATTCACTACACTTAGTATCTAAATCACCTACCTACCTACCTACCTAACTCGTCTTTTGGCCTTTTTCACTACACTCAATATAAATACATTTACCTGTGCTGATCGTTGAGCAACAATGTCTAATGAAAACAAGTCGTGCCTTCTTAACCAGTACCATGGGTCAATGTACGTGCAATGGACTAACACGACCGCTAGTGACTTCACCACCAATCCGAACACAAACCTAATGTGTGCTTTCAGCTCTTAATGTCTTCAATCGCAACGCTACGGCTCGTCCGTCCACTGCACACCAGGGCAGTGTCAGAGACCGTACGTGCCCGACGTGAGGAGCCATGTCCTGTCAACTCACCACCTCCTCGCCCCCCGTGAGAGGGGCCGTGTCCTATCAACTCACCACCTCCTCGCCCCCCGTGAGAGGGGCCGTGTCCTGTCAACTCACCACCTCCTCGTCCCCCGTGAGAGGGGCCGTGTCCTGTCAACTCACCACCTCCTCGCCCCCCGTGAGAGGGGCCGTGTCCTGTCAACTCACCACCTCCTCGCCCCCCGTGAGAGGGGCCGTGTCCTGTCAACTCACCACCTCCTCGTCCCCCGTGAGAGGGGCCGTGTCCTATCAACTCACCACCTCCTCGCCCCCCGTGAGAGGGGCCGTGTCCTGTCAACTCACCACCTCCTCGCCCCCGTGAGAGGGGCCGTGTCCTGTCAACTCACCACCTCCTCGCCCCCGTGAGAGGGGCCGTGTCCTATCAACTCACCACCTCCTCGCCCCCGTGAGAGGGGCCGTGTCCTATCAACTCACCACCTCCTCGCCCCCCGTGAGAGGGGCCGTGTCCTATCAACTCACCACCTCCTCGCCCCCCGTGAGAGGGGCCGTGTCCTGTCAACTCACCACCTCCTCGCCCCCGTGAGAGGGGCCGTGTCCTATCAACTCACCACCTCCTCGCCCCCGTGAGAGGGGCCGTGTCCTGTCAACTCACACCTCACCACCTCCTCGCCCCCGTGAGAGGGGCCGTGTCCTGTCAACTCACCACCTCCTCGCCCCCGTGAGAGGGGCCGTGTCCTGTCAACTCACCACCTCCTCGCCCCCCGTGAGAGGGGCCGTGTCCTATCAACTCACCACCTCCTCGCCCCCCGTGAGAGGGGCCGTGTCCTGTCAACTCACCACCTCCTCGCCCCCCGTGAGAGGGGCCGTGTCCTATCAACTCACCACCTCCTCGCCCCCCGTGAGAGGGGCCGTGTCCTATCAACTCACCACCTCCTCGCCCCCGTGAGAGGGGCCGTGTCCTATCAACTCACCACCTCCTCGCCCCCGTGAGAGGGGCCGTGTCCTATCAACTCACCACCTCCTCGCCCCCCGTGAGAGGGGCCGTGTCCTATCAACTCACCACCTCCTCGCCCCCCGTGAGAGGGGCCGTGTCCTATCAACTCACCACCTCCTCGCCCCCGTGAGAGGGGCCGTGTCCTGTCAACTCACCACCTCCTCGCCCCCGTGAGAGGGGCCGTGTCCTGTCAACTCACCACCTCCTCGCCCCCCGTGAGAGGGGCCGTGTCCTGTCAACTCACCACCTCCTCGCCCCCCGTGAGAGGGGCCGTGTCCTGTCAACTCACCACCTCCTCGCCCCCGTGAGAGGGGCCGTTCCGTGTGAGAGGGGCCGTGTCCTTAATCAACTCACCACCTCCTCGCCCCCGTGAGAGGGGCCGTGTCCTATCAACTCACCACCTCCTCGCCCCCGTGAGAGGGGCCGTGTCCTGTCAACTCACCACCTCCTCCCCCCCGGGAGGGGGTCACCCCTCCTCGCCCCCGTGAGAGGGGCCGTGTCCTGTCAACTCACCACCTCCTCGCCCCCGTGAGAGGGGCCGTGTCCTATCAACTCACCACCTCCTCGCCCCCCGTGAGAGGGGCCGTGTCCTGTCAACTCACCACCTCCTCGCCCCCCGTGAGAGGGGCCGTGTCCTGTCAACTCACCACCTCCTCGCCCCCGTGAGAGGGGCCGTGTCCTATCAACTCACCACCTCCTCGCCCCCGTGAGAGGGGCCGTGTCCTGTCAACTCACCACCTCCTCGCCCCCGTGAGAGGGGCCGTGTCCTATCAACTCACCACCTCCTCGCCCCCGTGAGAGGGGCCGTGTCCTGTCAACTCACCACCTCCTCGCCCCCGTGAGAGGGGCCGTGTCCTATCAACTCACCACCTCCTCGCCCCCGTGAGAGGGGCCGTGTCCTATCAACTCACCACCTCCTCGCCCCCGTGAGAGGGGCCGTGTCCTGTCAACTCACCACCTCCTCGCCCCGGGGGGGGGGGGTCAACTCACCACCTCCTGCCCCCGTGAGAGGGGGCCGTGCCCTGTCAACTCACCACCTCCTCGCCCCCGTGAGAGGGGCCGTGCCCTGTCAACTCACCACCTCCTCGCCCTCCGTGAGAGGGGCCGTGAGAGGGGCCGTGCCCTGTCAACTCACCACCTCCTCGCCCGCCGTGAGAGGGGCCGTGAGAGGGGCCGTGCTCTGTCAACTCACCATCTCCTCGCCCGCCGTGAGAGGGGCCGTGCCCTAAGGCCTGCTGTCAACTCACCACCTCCTCGCCCCCGTGAGAGGGCCGCCCTGTCCTGTCAACTCACCACCTCCTCGCCCGCCGTGAGAGGGGCCGTGAGAGGGGCCGTGCCCTGTCAACTCACCACCTCCTCGCCCGCCGTGAGAGGGGGGCCGTCAACTCCCACCTCCTCGCCCGCCGTGAGAGGGGCCGTGCCCTGTCAACTCACCATCTCCTCGCCCGCCGTGAGAGGGGCCGTGAGAGGGGCCGTGCTCTGTCAACTCACCACCTCCTCACGCGCCAACAGCAGCTGGGACTTGATCTTGGCGCACAGCAGGCCACACTCGTTCATGGCCGGCCCGTCATCCTCGGCGGCGGCGGAGGCAGCGACGGCGGGGCTGAAACCGCACACGTCGGTAAAACCGTACACGTGAAGAACCGCTGTGGGACGCCGTACCACACTGTCGGACACTGTACCACATTATCAGGACACTGTACCACACTGTCGGACTCTGTACCACACTATCGGACACTGTACCACACTGTCGGACACTGTACCACACTGTCGGACACTATAATACACTGCCAGACGCCATAGCACACTGTGAGACACAATCATACTGTTAGGTACAGTACCATACCGGCAGGCGCGGCATCAAACCGTCAGATACAGTACCACACCGCATCGTCAAACACTGTACCGCACTGTCATACGCATTGTTTGTTTATCGGGTGGTTCATGGCGCACTTCAGGCACGATCACGGCTCATGGCGTCGCCCACCCTGTTTCGCCGGAGGGCTGCGGGACTGGGAGTTGTGCCAGGTGGTGATGTGATATACAGCACCACACCGTCAGACACTGTACGACACCGCAGAACCCCACACCGACCACACCAACTGCAGCCAGCCTCAGTCCTCTCCAGAAGAGGGAAATCATGCCTACTCATACGCCAAGAAATGGTTTCGCATCACTACGCCCCCCCCCCCCCACCGTTTCCAAAAAGCAGCGCACGGCAGCGCATCCATTTTGAACGGAACTTTTGATAAAACATCCTCGTTCATGGCATGTCAAGCCATATAGATATGACCACTTATTCCCGCATGCTGGCAACATGCTGGTTGCAATCGTATATGTTATCTATTCTACTGCAGTTCATGCGCAAATATAAGTCCTATGCATCATTGACTAAAAGCGTCAACCTTCGCTTTCCAGAAGTGTATCATATTGGGTGGCTTGCGACGCACTTGATGCATCAGCAAAGCCAATGGCGCCGCCAGCATTGTTTTGAAGGTGGATCGCGGGATTGGGAAATGTCCAGAGCGGCGAGAGTGCTGAACCCAGCACCTTGGTCCCGATAGCTCAACACTTTAACCACTGCCACCCCGACTCCATCTCATATTACTATTTGATGGTAGCATACTAAGCGCTTAGCTGCAACTGTAGCAAAATGCCCATGCCACGACGTAAAATATATACGGCTAAATCCGTGAAAGATGTTCCAGATGCATGGAGGTCGCCAGGTCAGGTGGTAGCAGACCAAACGACAGTGATAGACGTAACATCTGCACTTCACTATCGGCATAACCACCAAGTCAAAGTGTCGTGACCGCGTGCCCCGTGCAGCGTTTCCAGCGACACGAGCTGTCGCCGTCCCTTCACCACCAGACACCATGCGACACGCAGTCCGCCTCGCCGTCCGCTCGCCAGGCGCCGCCACCCACGCTGCTCACCTGGTGCCGTCCTGATTCTGCGAGCCGCCGCCAGGGGCGCCAGCGTCGGTGATCCGCGGGGCACTACCCAGCTGGGCGGTGAACGCCCGGCTCCGCTCCCGGATCTGAGACGGTAACTGTGTCAGCGGGAACAGCCACAAGTTGGTCGGTTGGCTATTGGCTTTACGACACGTAGACCGCCGAGTCATGTAGCGTCGCCAATCTCTCACGCCGATTGACCGCGGGCGAAGAGTAGCGACGGGCGAGACTCGAACCCACAACCTTTCGGTTGTGAGACGGGCAACTTACCCCCAGACTACTCGTTCCCGTGGAACCGCCACAAGCAGCAACTCGGCGAACCGAGGTGGGGACGACAGTCGGGTGTCTAGTGGGACTCCTGGGGCTTCGAACAAGTGCAGTGGTCCCAGGGGAGCCGCGGCCCAGACGAAAGCCGGAAAGAGCCATTGGTCCACCGTCGATGTTGGTTGATTGATTATTTGGGCTTACGGGCGCACCGATTACGGGGTCATTTAGCCCCATACACCATCGGAAACCATAGCAATATGGACTTTGTGGTCTTCGCAGTGAAGTAAATTGCTTGAGAAGTCTAACGTTTCTATGCTTAATGCCAAATAGTCTAGGGATAGAAACAGGATGATATCGTGGCCTGAACAACGGTGGCCGTCATTTAAAGTAAGATAGGACACATCATACGGCGCTGAAGAGGCAAGGTAATCAGACGCACGCGAGGTAACACTCCCTGCCTTTCTTCCATCGCACGACTAATTTAAATCACATCACAAATACATAACGAAATCGTCGATCCCGCTTGAAATCCAGCAGCATTTACTAGTATATTTCACAAATCAACCGCGAAGTCAGCAGTGACCCTAATTCAAAACAAGTTTTTACTTAGCGATGACAAGACGACTAGGCTAAAGTGTTCTCTGATTGACAAGCTGTGGCAAGACGACTAGGCCCAAGTGTTCCCTGATTCACAAGCTGTGGCAAGACGACTAGGCCCAAGTGTTCCCTGATTCACAAGCTGTGGCAAGACGACTAGGCCCAAGTGTTCCCTGATTCACAAGCTGTGGCAAGACGACTAGGCCCAAGTGTTCCCTGATTCACAAGCTGTGGCAAGACGACTAGGTCCAAGTGTTCCCTGATTCACAAGCTGTGGCAAGACGACTAGGCCCAAGTGTTCCCTGATTCACAAGCTGTGGCAAGACGACTAGGCCCAAGTGTTCCCTGATTCACAAGCTGTGGCAAGACGACTAGGTCCAAGTGTTCCCTGATTGACAAGCTGTGGCAAGACGACTAGGCTAAAGTGTTACCCACCTGATTCACAAGTCCGCCGAAGTGAGACTCTTGGAAAAATGTCGTATCCATTAGTTTGTCGAGACACCTGGAACACAGCACCCAGCTGTCATCGCGAGCTCGCACGTAACACCAGGCAACACTTCTCAAACAGGCTATTAGAAACCAACGCTGGGAAACAACCGTGGCCCAAGCACCATCATCCGACTGCACCAACCGAATCTACCAATCAGTATTTAGATAGTTTTTAAGCTTTCGGGAAACTATGAGTACTGCGACCATATTGCAACTAAGTATATATCGAGTTCCAATAGACTATCGCCCATGAGCGGTATCAATGAGTACAGCAAAGATACATTTTCTTATTGACTGATATGTCTAGCAATACGTGCAAATCTGTCCAGCTTATCCGTGCCTAAAATTCCCGTGACGAACTGTTCTCCCATGCACACCGAACAGCCGGGGCGAGACGAACAACCACGCAAAACCTGGCGCCGGAAATTGGTGTGTGAACAAATGTCAATCGAGCTTTAACATACTGTATTGTAGGATTTATCCAGGCAACTCTGTTAAGCACGCTTGTATATATTTGTGTGCACATTTTTAATTTGTACAGGCTCTTGATCCAAATGTGTAAATGAATGCAAAAAATACATCTGATGATGATCTATTACTTAACAAACTGCACCGTGTCACTCTATTGAAAAGTCTCCATCAAGGGACAGCGTGGACCACATCGTTTCTGGCATCGACCACTCTGTCCACACACCTCACAGCCAGCGCACCACAGGGGAGCGTTGGCCAGCCATACCGTCCCAGCACGCCGCCGAGGCGGCCCGGCCCACCGCCGTCCGGCCGGCCGGCGTCGGCACCGACGATGGAGCGACGCAGCGCGTCGATGCCGACGTCCAGCCGACGGCCGACGCCAATAACCAGTCCGCTATCGAACACAACACCGGCATCGTCCAGTGGCGCGCCGGTGCTCACGGCGCGAAGCGGCGGGGAATTTGGCGACCGGGGTAGAGTTGCCACCAGTTTGAAGCATTCACCTTTGTCGGACAGTACATCGCGATGCCGGTGGGAAAGCCCAGTCGGGGCTGTTCGCCAAGGTGGCAGGCTTTTACACGACTGTCATACAAGGTCACGACTCATCAATCTACTTAATGCATATTACTCAGATTCAGGGGATGATGATGCGGACAGTGATGAAGAACATCGGTTTGGTTGGTTGGTTATTGGTTTTACGACACATCGACCGTTGAGTCATGTAGCGTCGCCAATCTCTCACGCCGATTGGTCGCGGGCGAAGAGTAGCGACAGGCGAGACCTTGAATCCACAATCTTTCGATTGTGAGACGAACATCTCACCCCTAGACTACTCGTTCCCACTTAGCGGAATGGATTGTAGCTTTAGGACGCACTCAGCAGGTGACGCCATATGGCGTCACCTGCCTCTCACCCTGGCGGGACGGGCGGGTACTACTCAGCAGGAATCAAATGAAAGCAAGCAGACGTCGTCGGCAAGTTGCGATCTGTGATCTCAAAGTGCAGCGATCGGCGCGTAGTGAGCGCGGCGCGCCGTCCCTCCTAGCCAGCGACAGGACATGCTTGACCGCCGACTCTTCGGCCGTGCTCAGACCCGCCACACGCATTCGACCCCCTCCCACACACACGTCCATTTCCTGCTCACCGCGAGTTCTTGTAGATGTTGAGCAGCTGCTTCATGACGAACGGTATCTGCGCGCTCGAGTGCTGGCTGAAGATCTGCTCCAGGCGAGTCATCAGCACGCGGATCTTGTCGATGGTGGCCGCCAGCTTCGGCTTCAGTCGGTCGTCCGGCACCGGCTCCTGGTCGGAGCTGGTGGCGCAGCACACATGTCAGGTCAGGTCAGGTCAGGTCAGGTCAGTGTCGGATTCCTACGTTCTATGTGTGGATTTGGAAAGCCTATTCTGAGGACAGTTGCATTTGATAAGTTACGGCATCCAAACGCCACACTTGTCATATTTCAGTCAAGTGTACTTTCTGACTGGCAGATTACAGAACTTCGGTTTACAAGTGCAATTGGTCCAGTATGTCAGGCGGGTAAATTTGCATTACATAAACGTAATATTTGGTCTTCATTTTTGTTCACAAGTGAAAGCGATCGAGTGGCGAATTATTATCGAAATACAATCCAGGGTGTAGCTCCAAGGTGCACCGTGTTTCGGAAGAGCCCAGTGAGCGCCACACCAGTCAGAACCGAGACCTGTACATCCCAGGATCGCGGACAGCGACGGCTAGGCGCCGGTCTTGCTCTCGAGGCCCCGCCCCGTATAACGAGCTGCCACACGAGCTGAAGCGACTGCCAGTTCCCCTGTCCAGTCGCCATCCGAGGCAGCTTTCGTGCGTGGCACTGGACACGCTGCTCTGATCGCACTTGCTGACTTACGATCATACTTGCTCGCTTCTCAAACCTTCTGACTCTTTCCGTGCCGCCCCCATGAACAATTGTTATATGTCTTCATGTGGGCCTGCGACAGCCTTTAACTACTGATGACCTTTGTTTTAAAGCTCGACAATAGGCTGCAACTACCACGAGTATACTGCGGATGGCCGGAACATGCGCAATTTTATTCTTGTCCTTCACATAATCACAGACTTCATCCTTCCTACGGAAGAATTTCGGGTTCATTTACGACGCATTCAACCGCTAGGTTATATAGCGTCGCCAACCTCTCACGCCAATTGGTCGCGGGCGGACTCGGTAAATGCCGTCGGTTGTGAGATTTGAACCAGCAAGCTTGCGATCAAGAGCACGCTCTACCAACTGCGCTACCGCGGCCCCTACCTTACGGAAGAGCAACACGCTTAGACCAGCCTCGTGACACACTTAGACCAGGTTTAGACTCGGTCCAGTATACCACGTGACACACAAACGGCCACACCTGACCTGAAGTGACCACGGACGACCTCACCCGACGTCACCGGCCACCATCCGTCTGACCTGAGGTGACTGCCGACGACATCACCTGACGTCACCGACCTGAGGTGACCTCACCTGACGTCACTGACCTGAGGTGACCGCGCACGACCTCACCTGACGTCACCGGCCACCATTGACTCCTCAGACTGCGTCTCCCACTCGGCCGACTCCGTGGACTGGGACTCGGCTCCGTTGTCCCACAGCTCGCCCTCGTCAGAGTCGTACTCGCCCACCTGGTGAGGTCAACAGAGGTCAACTCAACACCCACGCCAGTGTCACAGTTCGCCCACCAACCAACCAACCACCAACCAACATCTGACGGAGTTCACGAACCACGTCGGCATTAAAACACCTGTCCAGTAAGTGTGTCCCTATGCATATCACAATGTGCATTGTTATGCACACCATTGCTCAGACATCGTCAGCGAATGGTGTGGTTCGTACTCACCCGGAACAGGTCCTGTGGGTAGCAGTTGGAGCTGCTGCCATCCGCCCACCACACCTTCACCTGTGGACGTGCGAGGTCAGGTGAGCTCACGTCAGAGCACGCGAGTTGTCGCGAGACCGGGTTGCGTCACCCGACATGAACACAGATCCAATTTTACACCAATTCCCATCTGTAGGTCCTCGTTTATATTCTTACATGAGGGAATCGACTCCAGACCTAGTGTCGCCAGTCCGTCACCGTTTACTCGCACACGGCGGTACCAAAAATATAAACTAAAAATATACTAAAACCAAAAAATATACTAAAAACGAAAATGACGGAAATTGAGAACTCGGCATGCGATCGGAACTTTAACGCCCCAGCCGATGGGCTATAATAACCCACTTACACTGCGGCCAGTTTAGCGCGATGTCGACGTTGGTTGGTTGGTTGGCTACCTGGTTTTAGGGACGCATCGACTAATGTCAATGTTGGCGGTCCCCTGTTTGTTACACCTGCTATTCGGTTAGTTAGTTATTTGGGTTTCAAGACGCTTCGATCAAAATGTGTGGCCATTTAGCGCCAATGTCTTTTCAATACCTACATACACCAACAATTACCTAAACTCACCCTGGTGTCCAGCGACTGGCACACATCCAAACTATAATTTCGAGGGTCCAAGGGAGACAAGGTTCCACCGGAATACCTACGCAAGCGTCATTCATCCAAATATGGACGGATCGAACGCCAAGTCCACAGTCTCGCATAATCCGTCGACGAGCTCCACCCGGCACCTGGCAGCAGCACACCACAATAGAGGTTTTCACTCACCTCGCCAGATGTCAGCACGTCCAGGACCTGGCCGGCGTGGGCACAGCCGGCTGGCGCGCGCTCCGGAGCGGCCACCGTCTGTGCCGGCTCACTTCTGCCCGAGCATGGCGGAAATGGTCACACAACCCACACCAGTGGTAGTCATCACACAACACACACTAGTGGTAGTCACCACACAACACACACCAGTGGTAGTCATCACACAACACACACCAGTGGTAGTCATCACACAACACACACCAGTGGTAGTCATCACACAACACACACCAGTGGTAGTCATCACACAACACACGTGCCATCACATGTCACTACACATCACAGCAACCACCACAGCAGAGATCGCCATCACACAACACACACCAGTGGTAGTCATCAGACAACACACACCAGTGGTAGTCATCACACAACACACACCAGTGGTAGTCATCAGACAACACACACCAGTGGTAGTCATCACACAACACACACCAGTGGTAGTCACCACACAACACACACCAGTGGTAGTCACCACACAACACACACCAGTGGTAGTCATCACACAACACACACCAGTGGTAGTCATCACACAACACACACCAGTGATTAATCATCACACAACACACGTGCCATCACATGTCACTACACATCACAGCAACCACCACAGCAGAGATTGCCACCACATAACACACACCAGCGGCAGTCACCACACAACTTGTTTTCCGGTTCAAGTTCGATTTCATAGACCTATTGGTTCGGGGTCAACTAGCGGTCACTTAATACTGTTGTTCTCTCAACACGAGGAACCTTGTCGTTTTCTACAAACATTTCCTCCCTTTATGAATAGCATACACAACTCCTCGCTCTATCTCACCTCTCTTCTTTGTCACCATCGCCTTGCCCAGGCACTTCCGCAGACTCCTTCGCAGTTTCCGATTTCTCACTCTCCGCCGTCTCCTCCGTCCTCTTCTCAGTCTTTACGCCCACTTCATCGGTCTCGAGCGCAGTGCCTTCCGTGGCCTTGCAGGCCTGCTCCGCCATCACCACACCCGCGCTGTTCGTCGTCGCCGACTCGGCGCCAGTGCTGCCACCTACCACCGTCTGAGCCGCGCCGGTGCTGCCACCTACTGTCAGCTCGCCGGCGGCTCCCGCGCACACACTGATGACCACCGTGCCGGGTCGGTAGCGGAAGTCGGGGTGGTCCGAGAGATCGTACACGGACGCCTCGGAGCGACGCAGCAGCTGCGGACTGCCGAACGGTGTCCGGGTCAGGTCACCGGGACCGGCGCCGGGTCGGGTCACGTCAGGTCAGCGGGAGGGATGTCAGCACGCCATGTCAGTGGGGAGGGATGTCAACACGCCAGGTCAGCGGGGAGGGATGTCAGCACGCCAGGTCAGCGGGGAGGGATGTCAACACGCCAGGTCAGCGGGGAGGGATGTCAGTACAGAGGAGAGCAGACGGTACAGAAGAATAATGCCAATACAAAGTTGATGGTGCGTTGGAGTTTAAGTGCGCGCCGCCTGCCGTCAGTACAGAGTTGCCATGTGAACGTAAAGAGGGTCAGCAAAGATGTCACGGGAGTAGAGGCCGAGGTCATGCCATGGAGGTTTGGGTGTCAGGTCTCGCAGCACATCACGGTCAGGTCACACGCCATGTCAGATCAGGTCACTCCAGGTCAGTATACTCAGAAAGGCAATCACTACACAAACAAATTTGCGTGTGCAATGTAAAAAAACAACTGGATATCATTGGAACTGGACATCCCAATCACAACAATGCAGGTAAAAGAAATAACGCTTAGCTTAAGCTCTGACTGGAACCAAACATTTCAGTCTGCAATCGTTATATTGTACCTTAAATTATAAAAGCATGCAAAATGTTTCTTTTAGAGTTTCAATTACCATCCCATAGGTATATTTTCTACCAATTTTCACCAATCATCATTGTGTAAAGTGATCTGCTGTTGTACAAATTTGTTGGAAGCATTATGATCATTACATCATTATATTATGATGTAGTTTCTAATAGAACTGACTCCGCTAATTTGTGAGTTTACCTGCTGGTGACTAAAGTACCCCACACAATAAATAACAATCATTGTCCGCGTCAAAACACTTACCCTGGGCGACAAAGACACCCAACATAATCACTCAAGACACCCACCTTCGCACACCCAAGGAACATTGGGCACCCGAGACAAGTTGCAGAACCACGGCGGCTGAATCGGATGAAGCCAAACAGCCAAACAGTCAACGTTGAATCCCATTACACCTAAGCCCCACACTCACACCTCCCCCCACCCCTCCTAAAACCAACAACCCAAAAAAAAAAAAAAAAAAAAAATTTTTCTCACTCAAACCCCCCCCCCATATACTTCCCCCCCCCGCTAAATGAAAAAAAATATTTTTTTTTTTAAAAAAAATTTTTTACTACACCCACATATTATATTGCACCTCCACTGCAGCCGCAACCCACTTATCCTACACCACCAGTATGCCCTCACTGCACCTCCAGCACACCATAGCTACACTCATGAAACCCCCACTACCCTCACAGTATACTCGCGTTACATCTCTACTACAGGCCAAAGTACAGCTGTGCCACACCACCAAGCACACCCCCACTACACCCCCTGTACGCCCTCACTGCATCTACACTACCCCCGCGGTACACTCTTAACTACACCGCCACCACACCCCAGTACACCCTCGCAGCACCTGCACTACCACGCGCTACACCACCACTACACCCTCGCAGTACCCACACTACCCCCGCGCTACACTCTCACTACACCCCCAGTACCACCCTCGCAGCACCTACACTACCCCCGCGCTACATCCCCACTACACCAACAGTACACACTAACTGCATCTACACTACCCCCGCGCCACACCCCCACTACCCCCGCGGTACACCCTCACTGGACCTCCAGCACACCATAGCTACACTCATGAAACTGCATCTACACTACCCCCGCGCCACACCCCCGCGGTACACCCTCACTGCACGGCCACCACTCGGGCCGCACGGCCGGCTGCACACCTGGACCGGCCGTCCAGCATGTAGGTGCGGTACCAGCTGACCAGCGAGGTGCGGCCCGCGTGGTCAACCCGCTGGATCACGCCGTACTCGCTCGGGCTGGCCTCCGTCTTCTGCTCCACCACGTAGTCGCCTGCGGTCAGCGCGGGACGGGTCATGTCAGGTAAGATCAGGTCAGATTGGGTCGGGTCATGCCAGGTCAGGTTCTGGCGGATCGGCTCATCCCAGGTCGAATCGGGTCGTGCCAGGTTGAGCCGGATCGGGTCAGGTCAGGTCAGGTCAGGTCATGTCGATTCGGAGCATATCAAGTCGGGCCAGGTCAGATCGAGTTTGGTCGGGTCCCGTCAGGCAAGTCGGGTAAGGTCGTGCTGGGTCAGGTCAGGTCGAGCCAGATCGAGCCGGGTCAAGTCAGGTCGGGTCAGTCACAGGTCAGCACAGGGTCGGATCAACACCCGCCATCCGAGGATGGGTGGACGCAACCGCAGTCGGTGCTATCGCAGCGGCCGGGAAACCGTGGCGGCTATGCGACATACACCGCAGCGATGCACAGCTGAAGCCCTACGGATCCTATCCGTGGTGAAGAACACGGCCAGACCATTTGCAGGTCATCGCGCCATGACGCTACGCCTGGGAACTTGCTCGGTGTAATCTCATCAAACCAGAGTTTTTCCCGTTTTACAACCCTGCTGTCACAAGGAAGAAAATGCATGCTTGGAACCGTGCAATTTTGTCTCCGAATCTGGGACAGATTCGAATGCGTATACGCCAAATCGCAGCATTTCAGATTTTGGTTGCAGCTTGGTGCACTAGAACCGTCAGTGGCCACAGCGTGGGCTGCAATGAATGCACTAGGGACTTGCACTTTCTTCCTTGCGACAACAGAACTGCAGCCAGCGCAAGGTTTAGCTGACGGCAGTCAACCTGCACGATTGACATGTCACGTTTTGACATCGTCTCACGTCTGATGATTTTTTTCTTCTCGGAACATGCCAGACATCCCGCACATCCAGTGCGCTCTGCACCAAACCAAACACCACAAATGCCCAATACTGACGTCATAATCAGGCGCTAAAACAGCCTGGCAACTGCGAATTCCCAGGGCGCCCGAGACCCTCGCACCCGGCGAGTTGCGTCACTCACCCGGGAAGAACTCGTGCTCGTCCAGGTGATGAGACGGATACAGACTGGTGGACGGAATGTCCTCCTCGACCGTGCCGTCCTGTAACCGGCCGTCGGGTCACACGCACGCCACACAACAGACGGGCAGGAACGACCCATACATTTATTTATTTATTTAACAATACATGCCCTCCACGTGCAGTGGCTGTTACGGACAGTCTGGGCTGAACTCACAGATATTCACAAAGAAAGGATAGATGTGTGGCCAATAGTGGGAGCAGATGCGCAACAAACATTCGTACGCCGACATAATACAATATCCATATCACTTTCCGCACTGCATACACCGTACTTGTAACACGAGCTATACACGAGTGGCTTGTAGAAGTGATAGGAAAGCGATGGCTTTGATTGATTTATTATTTGGGGTTAAGGGGGGCCCCAAAAAAAATTAATTTACCCCCCAAAAAATTTTTTTTTAGAAAACGATGGCCTAAAGGTGACTTCATCATACAGAAATTGTTTAGTATGTTTGGTATACATTTATATAAAAAGCAAGAACATAAAATATACGACTATACATATTATATATAGATGGCATTAAAAGTTAGTTATTTTGGTAATTTCGCGATGGTATTAAAAGTAAATATATACTTGATATCAAGTATAAAATAGAGTAAAGCATGCATTGTATATATAATAAATTGATGTGTATTTATTCATTCACAATACAAACTCTGCGATATAACACACACATTGCTAGAGGTTCCCTTGATACCAGCATCAGCAGGTTTAAAGCAGGCACTAAAATTCCCAAATTTACATGATTTAAACTGATGTTATCACATCATGAATTTATGGTATAACATGGAAAAACAGCAAATAAAACAACTTTATCCGTTAGTAAATTACATCGCCAGTAAAATCTCTTATTCCACGCAAAACAGTATCAAAATATTCACGGTCCTACCTGCCATACTACGGTGACCCAGGAAGCGGTCTTCATAGTTTCCACCACCAAGGTGTCACCGGCACTAAAGTTTCGCGACTCGTACACGGGATGGCGACACGGTCGCGATCGCTTCAGCTTGCGCTTCTTCATGATGTGGGTCTTCAGCGACGGTCCGCGCCTGGTTCGCTTCCCTGACACAAAGGATACGCACCACATTAGGGATCCAAATCATTTTGAGTTTCCCTGGCTGAACGAATGCAGACCAAATTAAAGTTCTGACAGCAATACAAAGTTGCTCTTCAATGAGTCAACCATTGCCGCACAGATATTGTTTTAGTCACAATATACACCGGCAATGCTTTGCTCGAACAACTAATTGATTGCTGGAGGCGGTTAGGAGGCAAGAACCGTCGGGAACAAGGAGCGTCAATGTAGCTGAAAATTCCCTGTAGGGTCGCCGCTCCATAGTCCAGGTTATTCGCGGGAAGCTATGATTTAAGCCCGTGATAGTTGAACTGTTGGTAATTAGTTGGGCTGAAGCACACGTGCAACTGCTTGGTGTGATGCAGTGCTAACGGCAAGCCACTCGAGCTCAGTGGAGCATCAACCACATGCACATAGCAGCGTTACGGTCACTATGACTGTACCAAATTATACAGCTAAGCTCAGTTTCAGCAAGCTTGAATGGAACCATTATATTCAATCGTCACGAGTTTGGGCAAAGCCCTGGCGAACTTTCTATAACGCAAATACGAAAAAAAAACCTGTACGATCCGATCACTATGCCTTTGAAATCTATCCAATATTTTGCTACATCGTTGCGTGTCTCCTTTCCTTCATTAGTCCCATTCTTCAATTTCGTGTACTGCTAGCTTCACCACGACATTGCACCCGGTACGTACAGTATTACTGCGAATGAAAGGCTCGGTGGCAGAAGCTCATACGCACACACACACCGCTCGTGTGCCCAAATGACTGACGTGCCCACACCGCTTGCGCGACTGCACGGCTGGTGCGAGCACCTCACCCGTCACGTGACTTACTCCTCAGCCGGCAGCGCCGTGATGCTCACGTGCCTGCGGCAGGGGACCGGCCCCTGCTGCAGCACGTCACGTCACGGCTCCCGTCCTGACGTCACGGCGCCCGTCCTGACGTCACGTCACGGCGCTACATCATGACGTCACGTCACGGCTCCCGTCCATCCACCGCACGACATCACACCCACCTGCCGAGCCGACGCTGCTGTAGCTGCTGACGCTGCCCATGTCGTCGTCGGCAACGCCGTTCGGCAGGGCGGCAGCTGCCGCGGCGCCGCCGGCTCGAGACGCTGCCGACGTGACGCGGTGACGCACCGGGCGGGGTCTCCAACACTGCACCGTGGGGCGCGACATCACACCACCTGCCGAGCCGACGCTGGTAGTCACAACACTGCACCGTGAGGGTGGGGGCCGGTGTGGGTAGTCGACAACACTGCACCGTGTGGGCAGGGCGGCAGTGGGGTAGTCACAACACTGCACCGTGTGGGGGGCGTGGGGTAGTCACAACACTGCACCGTGTGGGTGGGGGCGGTGTGGGGTAGTCACAACACTGCACCGTATGGGTGGAGGGGCGGCGTGGGGTAGTCAACACTGCACCGTATGGGTGGGGGGCGGCGTGGGGTAGTCACAACACTGCACCGTATGGGTGGGGGGCGGCGTGGGGTAGTCACAACACTGCACCGTGGTGGGGGCGGTGGACGTTGGGTGGGGCGTGGGGTGTCACAACACTGCACCGTTGGGTGGAGGGGCGGCGTGGGGTAGTCACAACACTGCACCGTGTGGGTGGGGGGCGGCGTGGGGTAGTCACAACACTGCACCGTGTGGGTGGGGGGGGCGGCGTGGGGTAGTCACAACACTGCACCGTGTGGGTGGGGGGCGGCGTGGGGTAGTCACAACACTGCACCGTATGGGTGGCGGGTGGGGGGCGGCGTGGGGTAGTCACAACACTGCACCGTGTGGGTGGGGGGCGGCGTGGGGTAGTCACAACACTGCACCGTATGGGTGGGGGGCGGCGTGGGGTAGTCACAACACTGCACCGTGTGGGTGGAGGGGCGGCGTGGGGTAGTCACAACACTGCACCGTGTGGGTGGAGGGGCGGCGTGGGGTAGTCACAACACTGCACCGTGTGGGTGGGGGGCGGCGTGGGGTAGTCACAACACTGCACCGTGTGGGTGGAGGGGCGGCGTGGGGTAGTCACAACACTGCACCGTGTGGGTGGAGGGGCGGCGTGGGGTAGTCACAACACTGCACCGTGTGGGTGGGGGGCGGCGTGGGGTAGTCACAACACTGCACCGTATGGGTGGGGGGCGGCGTGGGGTAGTCACAACACTGCACCGTGTGGGTGGAGGGGCGGCGTGGGGTAGTCACAACACTGCACCGTGTGGGTGGGGGGCGGCGTGGGATAGTCACAACACTGCACCGTATGGGTGGAGGGGCGGCGTGGGGTAGTCACAACACTGCACCATGTGGGTGGGGGGGGGGGGCAGCGTGACATAGTCATAGCACTAGTCACGTGCATGATACTTCCCCCTCTCCTCCGCGATCGCCACCGCAGCCACCCCCGGCAGCGGCGCTTATGTTCACTTCCAGGCTGCCACCATACGCACCTTTGCCACCCTGTTATCACTCTCCGGGGATATCGTGTTGCCCATGGCTATTCACCCTTCCCCAGGCTGCTACCACACCAATCTCTACCACCGGGCTATTTTACTCCCCCCACCGGGCTATTCTACTCCCCCGGTAGTCTGGTACCCACCTTTGGCAGCGGAGCTATTTCCCCTCCCAGGCTGTCGCCACATCCACCTTCACCACCCGTCTTCTCCGCACGCCAGACAGCTGCCGAACCCACCCCTGGCGCCGTACCCACCCTTCGCGCTGTACCAACCCTAGGCGCCGTACCCACCCTTGGCTGCCGTACCCCTGGCGCTATACCCACCCTTGGCGCCGTACCCACCCTTGGCGCTGTACCCACCCTAGGCACCGTAAACACCCTTGGCTCTGTACCCACCCTAGGCACCGTAAACACCCTTGGCTTTGTACCCACTCCTGGCGCCGTACCCACCCCTGACGCTGTACCCACCCTTGGTGCCGTACCCCCCGGCGCTATACCCACCCTTGGTGCCGTACCCACCCCCGCGCGCTTGGTGCCGTACCCACCCCCGGCGCCGTACCCACCCTTGGTGCCGTACCCACCCCCGGCGCCGTACCCACCCTGTCGCCGTACCCACCCTTGGTGCCGTACCCACCCCTGTCGCCGTACCCAGCCCTGACACCGTACCCACCCTTGGCTGAGGGTCGGACGGTCCGTCGGCCGGTCTTGAGCGTGTCCTTCTCCAGTCGCTTCCACTCGTCGACCGACATGAGGATCTCGGTGTCGCGCAGTCGGTACGTGTTCATGTCGCCCAGCTGCAGCGTGCACGGCTCGAACACGTTCAGCATACGCACCCTGCCCGTCACAGGTCACAGGTCACAGGTCGCAGGTCAGAGGCAAGGCCATCAGACTGCTAACGTCACGAACGTCAGAGGCTGGACGTGGTGAGCGACCGCTTCCATTAGCTGACCTCAGCCCTACTCATACTCAACGGTCGTCGGTGAAGGGTCGTAGGTTAGAGCGCTAGTGGAGTTTTTTCAATGGCTTGCGAGATTTGAAGTGGTGCTTGTGCGTGGTATTGCAATTTCTAGGTGGTGCTTTTCCATATATACCGATAGGCATTAATGGCAAATTGATAAAACCTAGGTTATGCTCACATACCTTATGCGGTGCTCAAGCGTCAACTGCCAACCCTAAAACTCCACCAACGAGTCAGAGGTCGCCTTTTAAAGGCATCCTTTCGCTATCACGTTTAATACATAACCATCCCCTACGGGCGGAGTCGCACCAGACACAGCACAAAATGCTTCCCACGTGCATTGCAAGAACTGAACAATTAAGAGCATCGTGTGTTCTACTAGTAAAGAACGCTTCTTTTCATGTCGGCTTCTAGGATACCGTTTTGAGAATCGGTCTCGTTCTTCGTGTTCACCACAACAGGCACGAATGAGAAGTGCTAAAAAACTTCCCAAGGTGTGCGATGTCGAAACTAGTGCAATAGGATGCGTAAATTTGTCATGGAATTAGTGTCATTTGAAATACCTTTTGTCCTACCAACTCGCATTAGGCCAGTAGGGTGCTTACGAATGTACCCATTTGTTTCTATTGACATCGGTGTGCCTCGGCCGAACCTCATCGAGGAGTACAGACGTGCGACGGGCGGGACAGATCGCGTGGACCGGACCGGTAGCATCGGGTGCACTACCGGATCGGACTCCGACAGAGCAAGTTCCGGTGGTCGATCTACAGCTGGACCATCGGAGCTGCCGTGCAGACCGCCTGGGCGATCCACCGCCACCCCGGAGAGACCCAGCTGGACTTCATTCAAGCCGTCTTCAGGTGGCACATGGTAGGCAGCGTCAAGCCGCCTTCCGGACGCCCGAGCTCCTCGTCGGCCGTTGTTCGTGTCCGACGGGACATCCGCTTCGATGGGCCACAACCACCTCGTGGTCCCCCTCACCAAGCAAGGGAGCTGTGCCAACAAGTAGGGGTGCAAAAGCCACCCGAAAACAAAATACAAATGCTTTGTCTACATTTGCGTTGGGTGTTTCGTTCCTTATCACATCTGACGAAGGCCATACATTGCGGGATGCAGGGTTCTATGGAACTTGTGGGGCGTTCAGAAATGTTTTCGTGGTGTTTTTCCGATTCTGTCCGAAGAATATACGCTTGCTGTCCATTGGTTGCTGCTTTTTCTGTCCTTTAGTTAGTCCTTTACATTCCGGCTACCCAAGTAGCCATAGCCATATTCATATTGACCACTACAGAGCCGCAATGAAAAAGTATAGGGTTCCGCATTCATAGGCAACATTTTGCCTTATTTATGAATATAATAATTGCACCATCAGACTTGAACAAACCTTACGGGATCCAAGTCGGGCACAAACGGGTTAGCTTGTCCAAGTTATTGCACGATTTCCCTCAAGGTAGCGAAGACAAAGTAACGTGACGAAGTAAAGTGACGAAGCAAAGTGACGAAGCAAAGTGACGAAGTAACATGACGAAGTCCAGATATCAGATTTCAACAATATAAAATAACATGAACAGACACGGGAACTAAAATAAAAGGTGGTACCATGATATATCTACCCATGAATCTCATTGTTTCGCCCTCACTTCCCTGCATGAATGTTCACATTGTTCATACACGTCCAATATAGTATCCAATATAAGGAGTGTCCTCCACCGTCATGACGTTCAGGAGTGTCCTCCACCGTCATGACGTCCAGGAGTGTCTTCCACCGTCAGGACGTCCTGGAGTGTCCTCCACCGTCAGGGAGTTCAGGAGTGTCCTCCACCGTCATGACGTCCAGGAGTGTCCTCCACCGTCAGGGAGTTCAGGAGTGTCCTCCACCGTCAGGACGTTCAGGAGTGTCCTCCACTGCCAGGACGTTCAGGAGTGTCCTCCACCGTCAGGAGGTTCAGGAGTGTCCTCCACCGTCATGACGTCCAGGAGTGTCATCCACCGCCAGGACGTTCGGAGTCCCGTCGGACGTTCAAGTTCACCACGTCGGGACGGTGCTCCACGTCTCTACAGGACGTTCAGGAGTGTCCTCCACCGTCAGGAGGTTCAGGAGTGTCCTCCACCGTCATGACGTCCAGGAGTGTCATCCACAGTCAGGACGTTCAGGAGTGTCCTCTACCGTCAGGAGGTTCAGGAGTGTCCTCCACCGTCAGGACGTTCAGGAGTGTCCTCCACCGTCAGAACGTTCAGGAGTGTCCTCCACCGTCAGGACGTTCAGGAGTGTCCTCCACCGTCAGGACGTTCAGGAGTGTCCTCCACCGTCAGGACGTCCAGGAGTGTCCTCCACCGCCAGGACGTTCAGGAGTGTCCTCCACCGTCAGGACGTCCAAGATTGTCCTTCACTGTCCGGACACCCAGTGGCAAAGTGACGTGACGAAGCAAAGTGACGAAGCAACGCAAGGAAGCAAAGTGACAGAGTAACGTGTCGTGACGTGACGATCCTCCACAATCAGGACGTCCTGGAGTGTCCTCCACCGTGCAGGCTCGGCGCCATCACCTACCCTTTGAGATCGCCGCCGCTCATGACATACGGCCGCTGGGCCAGACTGGCCTTCGCCGTCAGGACGTCCGCGAGTGGCCGCCACCCACCTTTTGATGATGACGACGATTACTGGCTTTACGACACCTGGACCGTTGAGTCGTGTGGCATCGCCAATCTCTCACGCGCATTGGTCGCGGGCGAAGAGTAACGACAGGCGAGGCTCGAAACCACAATCGTTCGATTGTGAGACGGGTAACTTACCCCGAGACCGCTCGTCGCCACCCACCTTTTGAGATCGTCGCCGCTGACCACGTACGGCGGCTGGTCCAGACTGCCCTCCGCGGTGGCGGCCCGACACTGCCAGTGGACGCTCAGCGACGTCACGCTGTACTGGGTCACCGTCACCTGGCGGCCGGGCGCACAATGCCGGTGAGCGACGCCGCCGCGGTGCACACGGCCGGCGCCGCACACAGTGAGTGAGCGACGGCTGTCGGCGGGGCCGGGCCGACGTGGGTCGATGTCGGCAGCGCAATGTGTCAACCGTGAAGCGGTGCTCCACATTTCTGCTGAATACTTTCTCGGTGCTCCACATACGGCGCAGAAGTCCTCGCAGTAACGTAGCGAAGTGGCGTTCATAAATGACGTCACAGATGGGCAAATCACAGCGCGGAACGACTCGTAAAGCCGACGACGGAGGACACGGCAGACGGACGGAGACCACGGACACGCGGACGCGGAGAACGCGACGCGGCGTATGGAATGACCTAGCCACGGAGATGAAGGACTCAGGCGTTTGTTATTGGTTTTACGACACATCGACCGTTGAGTCATGTAGCGTCGCCAATCACTCACGCCGATTGGTCGCGGGCGAAGAGTAGCGACAGGTGAGACTCGAATTCACAACCTTTCGATTGTGAGACGAGCAACGTACCCCTAGGCTACTCGTCCCCAAGGGCTCGGGTGCCAGGATGACAGACGACAAACGGAATGACCACGACGTCGTGGGATATGGACACGAGACAAAAGGGCGCACACCGTGCAGTGACAGAATGAACAAAACTTCCTATGACAAGTGACACAATTACCAGCAATGTACAGAAAGAATGATAGCAATGCAATACATAACAAGGGAACAAGAGCACGACGGAGGAGTCAGCATCACCAAAGGCGAAGTCACGTACGACAGGGGAATTAGCTATGCAAAAGGAACCGCTCCGGTAGCTCAGTTGGTTAGAGCGCTAGCCTGCACTGGTCTCCCCTGTACTGGCAACACAGGGTTCGAGTCGCTTCGCGCGCTCGCATTTAGCCCCCGGCCGGGAGTGTCAGTTGGCAGCTGGCCCGGCAAGGCCGGGGACTAGCTACCGGGCGGCCGTGTCGGTGCATTGGCGGCACGTAAACTTTCGGTCTAAATTCTGCCGTTGAACTGGAGTTCATGGATCGGGTGGTGGGGCCAGGATTCACGCAACAAACTCTGCTTAGCAATAGAACCCTGGTTCCTCAAGCCACCTCAGCAACAACTCGGATTATTTTTTTTAAAACAAAAAACAGTCCTTGGAATGTCGAGTATGGGTACGGCAGAGGTGGAGATGTTTGTTGTTTATTGGGTGGCTCACGTCGCACTTTATTCACATTCAAGGCTAATGGCGCCGCCCACACTGTTTCGCCGGCGGGCCGAAGGAATGGGAAATTTCCCGAGCGGCGCGAGTGTCGAACCCGGGGCCATTAGTACCCAGCGCCCAGCACCTTAACCACTCGCCCATCCCCGCCCCAGAGGTGGAGATGGAATGATCCCATGACGGAGGGGGAATCAGTACCGGGAGAGTCAAGGCCAGGTACGACAGAGGAGTTGCCCATGGCAGAAGAGGAGTCAGTATCGGGAAAGTCGAGGTCAGGTACGACAGAGATGGAGTTGCCCATGGCAGAAGGGGAGTCAGTGTCGGGAAAACCGAGGTTAGGTACGACGAAGGCGGAGCTAATCATGGCGGAGGAGGAGTCATCCGCAGTAGAGGTGGAGCCAGTCGTGGCAAAGGCGGTGTCAGTCGTAGCAGAGGCGGAGCCAGTCGTGGCGAAGGTGCAGTTATACATTTTTCGTCAAATAGGGTGGAAAATGCCACTTTCTGGACACTCAATCGACATCCTTCTCCAAGAAGTATCGACATCCTGCTCCATGACGCGTGCTTATGAAGTCTTCATGTCTCCTTTCTAGCGGCATCTCGCTCATACTTATCATGTCAATGCTCCTAATAAGGAATAGTGATGCACGTATTTTTCGCAACGTAATTTCGGGTAAAGGTATTAACTAAGGGATAGGGCGTACGGTACCAAATTATAGCATAGGTAATTTTCTCCCTGTCACGAAAACAGCTCTTCCTAAATTATGAATCTCAAAGCAAATGACAAATGTACAGTCATAAGAACCTACACCACTGGCAAAAATTTGAGTCTGAAAGACATCAAAAGCACTTTTTTAACACTAATTCCTTGGCAAACTTCGACATCCTTCTGTGCCCGTTTAGACATCTCACACCTAACGAAAAAGCAATATTTGAACCCTGCGAAGGTGGTGTCAGTTGTAACAGAGGCGGAGTTAGTCGTAGCAAAGGCGGTATCAGTCGTAGCAGAGGCGAAGCTAGTCGCCGTCGCGGCATGGCAAGTGCAACAGGGGCGTGGTCAGCATCGACAGAGGCGTGGTCAGCCGGACAGAATTATCCTTCAATAGATCGTTGTTCGCTTTTCCCACCCTATTTCCGCAATGTGCACCACTTTCTTTTAGAAGCATACGAAAAAAATGTCTTGCAACCCACCCGATCCATATCGATAAAGTGCAACGTCCCCATACGAATGCGGGAAACTTTCCGCTCCACACCAGAACTCCTAGATAAACTCCTCCCGGAGACCGGCTGCGCGGCGACCTGACGCTCTCACCTTGACGTGTTTGTTGCGCTTCTCCCGGAGCGCCTGGGTGTCCGTATTGCACTTGCTCCAGCGGCCCGGCTCGAACATGCGCATCGGGCCCTGCAGCTTCTGGCCGGGGTAGAACCACAGACGGAACCCAGAGTCCTGCTGTACAGACATCCGGTCAGACGCGACCGGGCAGGGGGGTCTTACCGGGGGGGGGGTCGCGAGTCGTACCGGGTGGTACACAGCAGCGAGCAGCCCATCGACCTCGCACCGACGATGATGGTTGGGATTTTATGGTGCGTCAACCCCATTGGGTTTTACTGCACCCATAACGAGGTTGTCTAAACACGCGTCACACTGTCGCGTACGAATATGTAACATCGGTAGCTATTAAGGTAACATCGGTAGCTATTAAGGTAACATCGGTAGCTATTAAGGTAACTGGCGTAAGATATGAGAAAGCAAATTAGGGGTTAGGATCTTGCACTGAGTCGGACACGCTGGCAATACGAAAACTCCTCAATCTTGCACCGGACCGGACACAGCAGCGTTGAACTTCCCGACTCGGTTGGTCATTGGTTTTACGACACATCGCTCGTCGAGTCATATAGCGTCGCTAATCTCTCACGCCGATTGGTCGCGGGCGAAGAGCAGCGACAGGTGAGATCCGAACCCACAACCTTCCGATTGCGAGACGAGCAACCTATCCCTAAGCTACTCGTCCCCTAACTTCTCAACTCACACCGGGTCGGGGACACGGTGGCAACGGGAAACTCGCCAGTCCTACACTGGATCGGACACGGCTGCAACGAGGAACTCCTCGAGCCTACGCTGGGAGAGACTCACAACACCGAGCGGAATCTCCGCATCCTGTGGCACAGACACCGATTGGCACGGAGCATGCGAGAACATCGGGACAGGCACGGCACCGCAAGGGGGTCCCCGAATCGTGTAGGACAGACACCGAGTGGCACGAAGCGTCTGATAACATCGGGACAGGCACAACACCGGGCGGAACCTTTGTACGCAGACACATAAGATGGAGCATCTGATAACACCAGAGTCAACACCGGGCGGGGGCGGCCCCGCATCGTTCAGGGCAGACACCGAGTGGCACGGAGCACCGGACAACGCCGGGGGCGCAACTCCCAGAGTCTCACCGGACAAACTCCGATGCTGGGACGAGCAGTCTACGAGCGCAAGTCGAGCGTCTCACAATCGAAAGGCTGTGCGTTCGAGTCTCACCCGACGCTACTCTTCTCCCGCGGCCAGTCGGCGTGAGAGATTGGCGACGCTACGTGACTCAACGGTCGACGTGTCGCGAAATACGATAACCATCCAACCCAACGCCGATACGGACCGGGTCGACTATTCGCCGTCGGTATCCATCAGTCTGCCTAACCCAACCCGAAGCACAGGCAGCCATAGCACCCCTCCTTGGTCAAATTGTGCTGAGCTCGGTGGTTGGCAACCAGCGCCGGCTGCATGGGTCAGGATTGGACATTCTCTGCGCAGACGCCCGAGCACCTGACCGGAACGGAGTGGTTGCCGTGCCTGCAGGCCGCACCATCGCATGGCATCGCCGAGCACACACCACACCATCGCATGGCATCGCCGAGCACACACCACACCATCGCATCGCCGAGCACACACCACACCATCGCATGCCATCGCCGAGCACACACCACACCATCGCATGGCATCGCCGAGCACGCACCACACCATCGCATGGCATCGCCGAGCACACACCACACCATCGCATGCATCGCCGAGACACACCACACAGCATGCCATCGCCGAGTACACACCACACCATCGCATGCCATCGCCGAGCACACACCACACCATCTCATGCCATCGCCGAGCACACACCACACCATCGCATGGCATCGCCGAGCACACACCACACCATCGCATGGCATCGCCGAGCACACACCACACCATCGCATGCCATCGCCGAGCACACACCACACCATCGCATGGCAGCGCCGAGCACACACCACACCATCGCAGGGCATCGCCGAGCAGCTGCCGAGCGGCAGCCGAAGTGGTGCGTGACGACAATGCACACGAGCGGATCGAACAGTAGACAGAGGGGACGGCCGGCCGCATCGCGGCACTTCAAATTACTTATGAATTACCTGTACAGATACAGTGCAGACATTCCGAGACAGTTAAGGATAGAAAAGAAAACGATGGATTGGATACATCCGGATTGCGACCCAAAATCAGATTGGGCATCATCGTACTTACAAAATAATCACATGGCTTAGGTTGACTGGCAAAATCATTCAGGGACGGCGCCGCAAGTAAATCACGGAATTGAATTTGCTTAATTGCATTCATTTATTGAAAGTTATGAACTTGATGGAGTTCACTGGAAGAATCAACAATGCTTACAAAAGGATAGCAGTGCATCGAAAGCTAACACTGATCCACAGTGATTTTTTTGATAAAATAATGCTTTTTTTCTTCAATCCTGCATTAGTTATATGTATGTGCAGAGAGTGAGGTGGTGAGATGAAATGAGGTGAGGCGAAGTGAGATGAGGTGAGATAAGGTGAGACGAGATGAGACTAGATGATGTGAGGTGAGACTAGATGAGGTGAGGCGAGGTGAGATGAGGTGAGAGGTGAGACGAGATGAGACTAGATGTGAGGTGAGACGAGATGAGGTGAGACGAAATAAGGTGAGATTAGGTAGGATGAGATGAGACGAGATGAGATGAGATGAGGTGAGGTGAGACAAGGTGAGGTGAGATGAGACGAGATGTGGTGAGATTAGGTAGGATGAGCTGAGACGAGGTGAGATGAGATGAGACGAGATGAGGTGAGATTAGGTAGGATGAGATGAGACGAGGTGAGACGAGACTAGACGAGGTGAGGCTAGGTGAGATGAGATGAGACGACGTGAGATGTGATAAGATGAGGTGAGACGAGACGAGGTGAGACGAGACGAGGTGGGACGAGACAAGATGAGATAAGATGAGGTGAGATGAGACGAAACAAGTCAAGACAAGATAAGGCGAGACGAGATTAGGCGAAGTGAGAAGTATACACAGGTATGCATATGCACACACGCAATGCTAGTGCCACTGGCAGAGGAAATGGCAGAGGCAATGACAGAGGAAATGGCAGTGGCAGGGATGGGGGCAGGACGGCGGCGGCCGAGGCGGCCGTGGCTCGGCACCCGCAGCCGGCACGCACCGTCAGCCGGCCGCCGACCGGGTCGTCCAGCTCGGCGGCCTCCTCGTCGGTGAGCACGCACACGGAGCCGTCGGCGAACTGCACGCTCACGTCCGACGTCACCGAGTTGATGATGCCCACCCAGGCGTCCATGCAGACGGCGATGTCGGGCGCGAACTCCTGCCGGCCGAAACGGTGGCTGGTCGGTCGGGCACGCGCGGGCGCGTCGCCTGCGCGTCGCAACGTTGCGACGCGCAGCAGTGCGCCTTTCGGCTGCAATGGCGCAACGAGCAAAAACGTTCCCACCGGCTACAGCGATGCCCACCCGAGAGGCTGGCCTACAACGTTGCAGCCCAGCGAACTCCTGTCGGTTGCAGCGTTGCAAAGTTCAGCAGCGTGGCTTTCGGCTACAACTGCACAACGTACACAAACGACCCTACCGGGTACAACGGTACAACGTACACAAACGATACTACCGGATACAACGGTACAACGTACACAAACGATACTACCGGATACAACGGTGCAATGTACACAAACGACCCAACCGGCTACAACAAATGCAGGAATAAAAAACAACACGCGTACGCACAGACACACAGACAGACACACAGACAGACACACATATAGACACACAGACACACAGACACAGACACAGTGAAACAGATCGAGCACAAATAGTCTGCAAACGACAACATGAATCAGAAGCCAGGATATCCGAGATCCTCAGTCAGTGGTGAAGGGTGAGATGGCAATGGTGGAACTTCGGAGGTGTAACCTCTAAATCATGAAGGCCAAATTGTTCCGAAAAAATGCAACGCGATATCTACGATAGTGATCACTTACTACACGCATATATAATTATGCATAAAATACGCCGGGTGCCTTTATCTTATAATGATACCACATATTACTAAAGAGGAAAAGAGGTATATTATTATGCAGAGTGGCTGTCTTCTTGTGTTGAAAGATCAAGAAATATGTGTACTTCACAGGTAAATAAACCTTACATCATAAGCGCATCACAAAACAGGAGCAACCGGAAGTCACAGGCATATCACAGGACATGAAAACTATCAAACAAATCAGTACTGCTTCACCAGTGGGCTAAAGACGCGACATCGTCGTGCTGATGAAGTGTCTGGTAGTGGCAAAATATCATTTCAGCATTAATCCTCGGAGAGGGGGGGGGGGTGATGTGCGCCCCATACGGTTTCCGCGAGTAGTGAAAGAACGGCGCTTGGTGGCGCGCCGAAATTTGCCATGCCCTTTCCCACATCAATTTGGCATATTGTGTGAAAATTTTCAGGTTATCTAGGGCTAACGAGTTAGGGAAGGACGAGTGAAGCAACCTCCGGAAAAAAATTAAACCAGCAATCACGCTTCAATGGATAAAGATATATGAGTGAAACTTTCAGCATTTGCGTATCTCTGGGGAAGAAAGGTGATTTTTTTAATTTCCTTTTAGTTTTTGTGATGGTATTTAGTCATCATCAATCATTCATAATAACACTTTTGTCATATTTAATCAATCATTATTTAATCATAGTAAGTTTTGCATCTTTAATCATTATGGCTAAAACAGAACATTCCGGCTAAAGCAAGCATGACAACAATGCTTTGTGGCCCACTCTACCCATTTGAAAGACAAATTGCAGAAAATGTCAAACCCAATTTTGAAATTTACTTCTAAAAATGATTTTTGAGTTGACAGAAATGTTAGGGGTAGTGGCCCTTTCACCTTCCTTTTCTGATTACAATATTCTATCCTTTTTCAAATATCTCGAAAATTAAGTGGCCTGACCCAAAAACATGAAATCAGTTGTAAAAAACATAAACCCCTAGTGACCGGAAAGACATCCTGAATATGGTCAATGCATCATGAAATTCCTTACACGACACAATTGAGCATGGACATCAACATCACACAAATGTAGCATTCCTAGACAACTATGAATGACTAGGACTAGGAGGAAACACGAGAGAATGGCGACATTCTACGTCTTCACACCCAGCACATTGCACAAAATAACACAAACAAAAAACTTCCAGCGTCCACAGAACTTCTCCATGCCACCAGCTTCGCCACAACACACCGCACCCACTCCCCATGTGCCCCGACCACGCCCCGTCTCGGCCCGCCGCGGTACCCACCTCGAGCGGGGTGAGCTCCTCGCTGGGCACGCTGTAGATCACCTGCCGGGTGCCCATCACCTGGACGGTGGCCTTCATGGTGATGGAGCGGCAGTAGCCGCGCTGCGTGTCCTGGCCGGGCACCAGTCGACGGACCACGTCTCCCGGCATCAGGCAGCGGTCCGACAGGCCCACCTGCAGTATAGTGGGTCTCTAAGCCATGGTACAGGGGAGAGGACATCAAACCATGGTACAGTGGAGAGGACATCAAGCAATAGTACAGGGGAGAGGACATCAAACCATAGTGCAGGGGAGAGGACATCAAACCATAGTACAGGGGAGAGGACATCAAACCATAGTACAGGGGAGAGGACATCAAACCATAGTACAGGGGAGAGGACATCAAACCATAGTACAGTGGAGAGGACATCAAGCAATAGTACAGGGGAGAGGACATCAAACCATAGTACAGGGGAGAGGACATCAAACAAAGATTGATGGGACCAACTGTAGTACAGGGAAATAGTGGGACATCAAACCATGGTACAGGGGAGAGGACATCAAGCAATAGTACAGGGGAGAGGACATCAAACCATAGTACAGGGGAGAGGACATCAAACCATAGTACAGGGGAGAGGACATCAAACCATAGTACAGGGGAGAGGACATCAAGCAATAGTACAGGGGAGAGGACATCAAACCATAGTACAGGGGAGAGGACATCAAACCATAGTACAGGGGAGAGGACATCAAACCATAGTACAGGGGAGAGGACATCAAACCATAGTACAGGGGAGAGGACATCAAACCAAAGATACAGGGAAAGGACATCAAACCATGGTACAGGGGAGAGGACATCAAACCATAGTACAGGGGAGAGGACATCAAACCATAGTACAGGGGAGAGGACATCAAACCATAGTACAGGGGAGAGGACATCAAACATAGTACAGGGAGAGGACATCAAACCATAGTACAGGGGAGAGGACATCAAACCATAGTACAGGGGATGAGGACATCAAACCATAGTGCAGGGGAGAGGACATCAAACCATAGTACAGGACAAAATAGGGGACATCAAACCATAGTGCAGGGAGAGGACATCAAACAAAGATCTGATGGGCCAACCTGAGTATAGTGGGTCTTTAAACCATGGTACAGGGACTGATGGACATCAATCCACTAGTCACGGGAGAGGACTTCTTCATCCTACAGTTAATGGTGACGTAACCATGTTTTGGGATGGAGGACATCAAACCATAGTACAGGGAGAGGACATCAAAACATAGTGCAGGGGAGAGGACATCAAACCATAGTGCAGGGGAGAGGACATCAAACCATAGTGCAGGGGAGAGGACATCAAACCATAGTACAGGGGAGAGGACATCAAGCAATAGTACAGGGGAGAGGACATCAAACCATAGTGCAGGGGAGAGGACATCAAAACATAGTGCAGGGGAGAGGACATCAAAACATAGTACAGGGGAGAGGACATCAAACAAAGATCTGATGGGCCCACATGGAGCATGGAGTGTCTCTAAACCATAGTACAGGGGAGAGGACATCAAACCATAGTATGGGGGAGAGGACATCAAACAGAGAAGGATGGGCAAACCTGGAGTGTAGTGGATCTCTAAACCATAGTACAGGGGAGAGGACATCAAACCATAGTACATGGGAGAGGACATCAAACCATAGTACAGGGGAGAGGACATCAAACCATAGTGCAGGGGAGAGGACATCAAACCATAGTACAGGGGAGAGGACATCAAAACATAGTACAGGGGAGAGGACATCAAACAAAGATCTGATGGGCCCACATGGAGCATGGAGTGTCTCTAAACCATAGTACAGGGGAGAGGACATCAAACCATAGTACAGGGGAGAGGACATCAAACCATAGTACAGGGGAGAGGACATCAAACCATAGTACAGGGGAGAGAACATCAAACCATAGTACAGGGGAGAGAACATCAAACCATAGTGCAGGGGAGAGGACATGAAACCATAGTACAGGGGAGAGGACATCAAACCATAGTACAGGGGAGAGGACATCAAACCATAGTACAGGGGAGAGGACATCAAACCATAGTACATGGGAGAGGACATCAAACAGAGATATGATGGGCCCACATGGAGCATGGAGCGTATCTAAACCATAGTACAGGGGAGAGGACATCAAAGAGAGATCTGATGAGCCCACCTGGAGTATAGTGTGTCTCTAAACCATAGTGCAGGGGAGAGGACATCAAACCATAGTACAGGGGAGAGGACATCAAACCATAGTACAGGGGAGAGGACATCAAACCATAGTACAGGGGAGAGGACATCAAACCATAGTACAGGGGAGAGGACATCAAACCATAGTACAGGGGAGAGGACATCAAACAGAGATCTGATGGGCCACTGGAGTATGGGTGTCTCTAAACCATAGTACGGGGAGAGGACATCAAACCATAGTACAGGGAGAGGACATCAAACCATAGTACAGGGGAGAGGACATCAAACCATAGTACAGGGGAGGGTCAAACCATAGTACAGGGGAGAGGACATCAAACCATAGTACAGGGGAGAGGACATCAAACCATAGTACAGGGGAGAGGACATCAAACCATAGTACAGGGGAGAGGACATCAAACCATAGTACAGGGGAGAGGACATCAAACAGAGATCTGATGGGCCCACATGGAGCATGGAGTGTCTCTAAACCATAGTACAGGGGAGAGGACATCAAACCATAGTACAGGGGAGAGGACATCAAACAGAGATCTGATGGGCATGGGTAGGAGGTTCTAAACCATAGTACAGGGGAGAGGACATCAAACCATAGTACAGGGGAGAGGACATCAAACCAGAGATCTGATGGGCCACATGGAGCAGGGAGGTCATCAAACCATAGTACAGGGGAGAGGACATCAAACCATAGTACAGGGAGAGGACATCAAACATAGTAAGGGGAGAGGACATCAAACGGAGATCTGATGGGCCCACATGGAGCATGGAGTGTCTCTAAACCATAGTACAGGGGAGAGGACATCAAACCATAGTACAGGGGAGAGGACATCAAACAGAGATCTGATGGGCCCACATGGAGCATGGAGTGTCTCTAAACCATAGTACAGGGGAGAGGACATGAAACAGAGGTCTGATGGGCCCACATGGAGCACAGCATGCCTTTAAATCACAGCACGGGAGAGGACATCGACCAGCAGTCTGAAGGGAAAACTAGAGCATAACAAGCCTATAAACGAGTACTTCCAATTCAGTGGAAGGATCCAAAGTGGTGCCAATTTTTAAGAAGGGTTGCAGGCATTATCCTTGCATTATCAGCTGGTCGGCCTGACATATGTAGTTAGCAAAATACCTGACTGCATTGTTTCTAAGGAGCATAATCTGCACCAATATGCTCATAGCATCTGTGAAACAATCATTTTCAATTCCAACAAGGCTGATCGGTGATGGTCCAACTGAAATTGGTGTATAATTGTGTGCCACCATGACTAAACCATGGGATAATAACTGACCTCTGTTGGTTACTAAAGTCTTTGGTAAAAACAGCTGTATCCGTCATATCGGGCCCAAAATCAGATGTCAAACAATGAGATGCAAAGAAAACTTTGTGTGTGTGACAAACTGCATGTCACAGGATAGAACCTTAAAGTTTGCTGCCATGCCATGCAACAACACTAATCTTGGAACAAATATAAAAGCCAGTTAATGGGGAGCATAAATCATGGTAAGCTTTATTTCTGATAGAGCAAATAAATATTCTCCAATTGAATGATGAGAGACTAGTCCTCAAATACGTCTGCAAGGGAGAAAGCAGGAGGCTGAAAGTGATGTCTTTGTTCACGGATAAGTCAGCAGCAGGCTGACATGGTGTGCTGACAGTGCAGCATGACACTTCAGTCGCAGCAGACTGTCACTGCCAGTCAGAAGCTGGGAGACGGTCTTGTACGTGTGGCTTACTTGCAAGCAACATAATCCAATCTGCATAATGTCACTAGCTGTGCATACCCTGAATGGCAATGACCTGGCTGCATGCTTCTGTATGGTGGCTGCCTTGGGCCCCCAAACCTGCATTCAATTCCAGGACACCTACTATGTGAACCAATCTTATGCCAGCCAGTCTACATCAGAAAATTACATCTGGAAGAAACAGCAGTGTCCTAAAATTACTTCACCATTAACTGTGTGGATGAAGAAAGAAGTTGCTTGGGAAGAGTGAAAGATTGGAAGAAAATAAAGGATCTCCACTTAAGGATAAAAAAGCAGAATGTTGTTGTGATACACATATTTCACTTCAGTCACATGCATTTTACATTATTTAGCTGTCATGTGTATAATAACTGCCCACACATCATGTGGCAAAATGGTAAAAACCTAAGACAAGGATGAAATAGCACAATTCCATTAACTGTGAATTTCCAGGCCACATTGTCAATTATTTTACACTGAAACAGCATCCATGGAAGCAAACTGTTATGGAACTCATTGCCCGGCCATGTTGTCATCTTACAAACTGTGATTGTAGTGTTTCAAGACAAGCCATCAGACCATTGGGGAAACATATTTTGTAAGGTAAATTTGCATCTTAGGTAATTTGGGATTTATTGGAATTTTGTCCATGCAATGTTCATGAATGCGTTTTAACATCATGTGACAAACCATTTCCTCTAATAATACATTTTTTCTGAAAAAGTACTATTTGGAGGGATATCCTCTATTTTTCTGTTGGGAGGGAAGAGAACATGAAAAAATGGGCATGAAGTTGGGTAATACATCTTAAAATCATGTTCAAAATATAGAACAAAATG
Organism: Imbricaverruca yamaguchii; assembly: GCA_034440575.1. Taxonomy (NCBI): domain Eukaryota; kingdom Metazoa; phylum Arthropoda; class Thecostraca; family Neoverrucidae; genus Imbricaverruca; species Imbricaverruca yamaguchii. Next base: position 869,054 of record JAOTOL010001398.1, read on the forward strand.
TAATAGAACCTAACCTGGCCTCCCATGCAAAAAAACAAATTATTTGCCAAAAAAGGAAAACATTTTGAAGATGTTTATCCTGCAAAAATTTGCAAGCTAAAAAAAGCCTGAACTAGCATAACCAAACCTGTTGTTGAAGATTTTTTTAAAAAGAAAATATATCTAGCTTACAACAAAAGCCTAATCTAACCTCACCAAACCCAGCCCCTTGTGTGCTTCATGGAGGTAAAATGTGAGTAAAATGTGTAATGTGGATACCTCAAACTGTAATATGTAATATGCTCTTTGTAATATGCTGTGACTTAGTAAAAAGGTCTATATATTTACCCTTGCTGATCATGACTAAGTTTGCATGACTAGAACAATGTGATAAATATGTTTAACTCTGTGACAAATGCATCTGCATCTCATCAGATAGGCCACTATATTTTACCTGAAGATGATAGATTGAATTCAGGGGTGCCTCAACTGCCAAGGTCATTTTGAGCCCTAGTCTGAAGATATACAGCAACACAATTTCCAACCTGATATTACTGTACTCTATTCATAAAGTATGAAGCATCGCTCATTTCTGGGTTCCTTTCCTTTTTATACCTAATTATCGTCTTCACCCTTTGCCAATTTAAGGACAAGGAGCCTGACCAAGTAAACAAACCTGGGAAGAGAATATGATGCCCATTATTGAAAACCTAGACACTCAGACAGATGCCAACAAACATCATGCACTATGCCACCAAACAAATAATTTGCTATGAACCAAAGATATCCTAAACATGCCATCCAGACATAATTATATAGGTCATATGCAAAGAGTGCACAAACCCAACCTGTATTTGTGACATATCCTGGGATTCCCTATCTCCTCTGGATCAGGCATTGAAGCAATCATATGCGATGCTGCAGTGAGCTTTAGGAAGTGCATTACTTTTGGTAAATTTGTAGTTGAAGGCATTTCTTATTTCTTTCTCTTCATAATGCAATGTTTAGGAATGTGCTGAACATGATGTGGCCACATATTTCCTCTGCAAATGCAACTTTTCAATTGGGAGGCAAAATAACATCCAAAAGGTAGTTGGAGTCGGAACATAAAAACAGTGTCCAAATAGGCAAAAAATATGTAGCATAACCTTACATAAACTAGGGGAAGAGGGGGGTATCTGAACATGTTCTGTTTCATGAACACCTACCTTTTGATGTCTCCCACATCATGTTCAGTGCATAAATATCAAAAATATTGTAGTATTCAGAAATTATGACTTGTTTCTACCAAAATATGAATGTCTGATTACATAGTTTTACCAATTCTTTGTGCACAGGGCAGGCAAAGTTCACAGGCATTATTTTAAGCTTGAAAGAGCAATTGGCTTAAGAAAACCATAGGGAAGTGATTTACAATTTCTTTTTGCAATTACACCAGCATATTTTAGTCATTACTAATAGCTTGTACCACAATTGATGCAGTGAGGTATTCCTGCACAACAACATTTCCGTGTTCAGGATACAGCACACCACTACAAAATAATTGTTTATTTTAAAGTTGCTCTTTACAAGTCGCTAGGGGATTTTCATTGAAAGGAATTGTTTGAATGTGGATAGCTTGTTCATTTTTATGTCCAGTAAACAGTAGAATTACTGGTTCAGCCATATGAAACCAGCAGTAGAGCTATTTGTTGCATGGTGCCTTAATTATTCAGAAACCCCTTTTCCCCTAGTCCAACCAGTATTATTGGAGATGAAGGTAAAATTTCTTCATTGGGAATATTTTATACATTATTATTTTTCTGTGAAAAATACAATGTGATCACTTGCTTGTTTGCAAATGATTACTTTTCTTTTCACAAAGGAAGACAATCATAATCTTCATTCTACAAATATAGCCCATTGTGTATAATTAGTTAGTTATTTGGGTTTTCGGGCGCATCAACTGCAGTGGTTATACAGCGCCCACATTGTGTATAATTATCCATACCTGGTGTGTCAGATATGATAAAGAATAAATTCAACACTTCATGCACTTGATTCAATACTCTTCCATATCAAAAACCTTATATTTCTTGCTCAATTCAATATCTATTCCTATCAAGGAATATTTGCAACTAGATACATCCATAACCTTCAATCAAGGCCAGAAGTTTCTTGCAATACCATTAACTTTAATGGTGGTACTAACAATGTTGCAGAGATTTGATGGTTATTTTGTGATTTGTCTATGATTTACCCATTCATATGTAATTTCTAAACTCTATAAATTATATTTATATTAATAAATTATTTCTAAACTCTAAAGATTATAAGCAGAACACTCAGCAAATGTCTGTATGCAAGCTGGATGTGGACATGCATAAGATACAGAACTCATTAGTGTAAGCTTAGCCTTGCCATGTATCAGCTGTGTTCCAGTATCTCACATAATTATTAAGCTTTCTTTTGAGGACAATCACACAAGCTTATAATTTTATCAACACAGTGTCATTCCCAGTGAGATTATTTGCTTGAATTGTCCAAAGATCTACCAAACTTCTTAAAAGGAATTCTATGGCCACACAATTTATCAATCCTTCTAGAAGCTTTATAAGCTGCAGTCTGAATGCCATGATGGTCATTCCAACACCATCAAGGTACAAATGGACAAACTACATCCTGGGCAATCCCATTGAAGTATGTAAATGCTTGCAGAGATAACTGATAAAATACAGCTATTATCACAGCACATTTCCTATGTATCATGCTGATGATGCCATCAATTTTATCAGTCACTATAGACATAAAAATGCAAATAATACAAAAAGTAGTTTTACCTTAATCTCCAAATCTGCCATACAGACTCACCTGGTGCCTCCCTGCCTTCCATGCAATCAATATATTGCCTTCCATGCAATATATTGATATTAAATTCTTTTTTAATTGAAACTTAACAAATCTAACCAAACCTAGGCTGAACTTCTTTGAAGAAAGTAAATCAATTAAAAACATTAAAATGTTCTTTTTCTCTAATTTACAACAATGTCTAACCTAATCTAACTTAACCAAGCCTAACCCCTTTGTATGCTTCATGAAGGTAAAATGAGTGTAAAATGAGCTATGTGGTTAGTGTGAGATGCAGCAATGCCCTACATTCAACAAGAGCATTTGGTGGCAGAACAAAACCTTAAATAAATAATTTACATCAGATGAACAGCTTACCTTCTTCTCATTTACAACATCCTCTTCACCCCTTGGATGCCACGCCACCAGAATGTGTCCATTTTTAAGCTTCTCTACTTCTTCAGAATCAGACTGCTCTTCATCTGTATCCACATCTGCATTCTGCAGAACCATTCCGAATTCAAGATTCCCTTTTTTCGTTACGCGATACACTTCATCTTCGTAAAAGTACATGCACTCATTCGAAGCCATAACGACGCCTATAACACTGAAGTATTCGGATTGCCACAAGAAAGTCACTATCTAAAGTAGCCTCAAAGCCTCGAAAACCCAATATGGTGGAAAGATTGTTCAAAGTGCGATTGTTGACGCAAGATAACCAAGCGGGGCAGGTCGCCAATCCACACTGCACAAACTCGGTCGATTATCATGGACGTGTGTGCGTGATTGCCCTAGTTCATTACGCATTGCGCATCTACTGGCGCTCTGGAGACACTCACGAACACAGGGTGTAAACAGCTGATGAATTTCAAGGTCAGCGAAAGTAGCGGCAGTCAAATTATGATTTCTCTGCAAAAGCTACGAATGAAAAAGCTCATTCATGGATGTACGATCGTTCTGTAAACACTTGACAAGCATCTTTTGTTAATGCTTGTATTTGGCTTGTGGAGATACCAACATGAAGTGCTCACTATTTCTCCTAGAGCCAAATAACCAACATTGAAATTAGGGCGGCACGGGCGGTCGCCCTTCGGTGGCCTCCTTCTGGCCCTTGGTTCATACGGAATTGTCTACGAGATCACCATGGCGAAACTGAAAAGGCCAACATCACTTTGTGCGGCCATCGAGGCTGTTGTCAGGCCGCAAGGAATAGCGAGCCATAGCGGAAGCTTACGGGCTCATATGACCGTCACTGGGCCCCTACGAACGTCTATCCACTCGAGGAAAAGCCGGCTGTTTTCGGCATAGTGGTAGAAATCTGAAAACTTGCAAATCTCTGGTGGTGGTCCCACTGCCGTCGTAAAATTTGCTCCCTCTTTGGATAATTCCTCGCTATGTCCCTGGGTGAAGTCAAAGTGTAGCGATGGGTTCAGACGTGCCACGTCTCCTGAAGGCCGAACGGGACGCACCATTTGCCACCTCGCTAATGCCTTTTTGACATCAGTTTCGCAGAGATATTAGGACGCACCTCTTACATTTGCATGAGTCAAGAACAGAACATTGAGTGGGTGGTGGGGAGAGTTAGTTTAGAGGCGTCCCAGACCATACAGATCATTTGCGCCGTCCTTAAAGCGAGTTAATTTTGCATGCTTTGTATAATTTTGCTAAGGCAAGTGTTTATTTTTTAGTGTATGTGACGTTAAGATGCTAAAGGCGGGGGCTTGACAGGGAACGTCTTCCGGAGGCTTGCAGTGTTTTTCATGTGCTTAACTCCTCCGTGAAATAATTATTTGTACCTTGGAGGGGTTGATGAGAAGTTCGGATTTGCCATGTTCCCAACGTCAACCTATGCTTGCCAAACATATACAATGGTATAATAACCGAGTTCAAGTCTCCCCCGATTGCTTATGAATATGGAATAGAAATTAAACACTTCCCATGCGGTATTCTTACGGGAATCAGTGGCTGGCCGTCCTTATGTGACGCCTCATTACCCAGATGGCACACGAGTGACGCTTACTGGACACTTCTCCCGGGAATGGCAGGCACCTACCATGCAATGAGTATTCGACGAAGGCTTACTAGTTACAATTAAGTACCACTGCGCAAGATAGCCAAGAAATGGCAACATTTCCCATATTTCCGTACTTCTACGGCCGATAACTCAGTGTTCTTTTACCAGCTATGGACTGGATAGCACATTGCATATGACATAGTCGCGGATGAAACCAACGGTAATGGATTGCATTCACCAGTGACATAGGTTCTGCTTTTTAGTTTTTCTAACATAGTTGTGCGGTTAAAAAAAACTTGTTCTAGGTCCCTTGTGGGCCACTCAAGGCGTAGATGCAGCGACATAACCGAGGAAAAGTTGAAAAGTTCAGCGGACGGTGAGCGCGAGTGTACTGCAGACCAGAGGACGTCAGTTAGTTGTAATTTTTGAGTTGGTTGGTTGGTTGGCTACTGGTTTTACGACACACCGACCGTTGTCATGTAGCGTCGCCAATCTCCGCGCCGACTGGTCGCTGGCGAAGAATAGCGGCAGGCGAGACTCGAGCCCACGACCTCTTGATTGTGAGACGGGCAACTTGCTTCCATAGCACTACTGGTCCCATATTATTTTTGGGCGCACCAACTGCGTCAGTTATGCAGCGCCCATAATGAAGGAACGACTGTTGGACCCGAAGACGTCCGCGCTGAGGGCCGTGAAGATTAGACCCGTCCGAGAGTTGGACTGGCCAAGTCGCCTGGGAAGAGCCATCTTGGGTGGAAAGGTCCATAGCAGATTGGCCACCACAGGACACCTGAAGGGCAGAGGGCCGAGACGCCCTTGAGAACTGAAAGGGCCCGTGAGGGACGAACAGGTCTTAAAAGCTGAAGAGAGATGGTGTGGGCTCATCTCAGACCCGGAATGCCCCTGATGAAAGATGTACTGTGATTAGCCCTTAAAGCAGGAGGGCCCCCGAGAGACGAAGAGACCGCCAGAGCCAGATAGGACTGCACCGGAATTCCCTCCGCCCTCCGATTGCTGCGAGGAGCACAGGGGGCAGTCACGGAGCTCGAATGTCCTTCAAACCAAACTCCACACCCAGTCCAATCCGCTTTGAACACGTGGCTGCAATCTGCACCCGACAAGCGCGGCTCGTCATAGCCCGACGCACTCTCTCGCAGCGTTCCAACACCGAAACAACCGCCAATGCGACCAAACGGCCGCTTCGGTCGCATCGCCACCTTCCGCCATCGTGCCGATCCACCCGAAAGTGGGATCAAACGACAGACCAGTTAGTTATTTGGGCTTTAGGGCGAGTCGACCAGGGTTGATCATTCGCGCCCACAAATGACAGACCATGACTATCATCGCGTAGAGCAAGCCTTCACGGGCGCTTCGTAGCGCGCTGGTGTGTATTCAACGCCAGACCCGACCACAGCAGCAGCGAGGACCGACACTCACCACAGGCCACTACACACTCCGGCACACAGACACGGCTGGCGTTTCTCCCGGAGGCGCCAGGCGCCGGCACGTCCACCCGAGTCCGCATCTCGGCCATCGCGCCTCCGGCCCGCTGGCGGACTGTCCTTTGACCTCAGTGGAGGCATACGCCCCCTCCTCCACCCAGCACCGGACCGGCATCTCCACAACCGTCCAGCGTAGCCCTCAGTCCCCACAGTGCAGCCGGCACCGACAGGTCGGCCTGCAGCAGCGATTGGCCTCTGCCGCTCCAGTACACCGTCGCACCGGCGCACGCGAGCCAGTCCGGCACCTGGCCGGCATCGTCTGCAGGCTGGCACCGCAGGCAGCCAGTCGGCAGCGGGACGACAGGCTGGCACCGCAGGCAGCCAGTCGGCAGCGGGACAACAGGCTGGCACCGCAGGCAGCCAGTCGGCAGCGGGACAACAGGCTGGCACCGCAGGCAGCCAGTCGGCAGCGGGACAACAGGCTGGCACCGCAGCCGGAAGTGGCAGCGGACAACAGGCTGGCACCGCAGGCAGCCAGTCGGCAGCGGGACAACAGGCTGGCACCGCAGGCAGCCAGTCGGCAGCGGGACGACAGCTGGCACCGCAGCCAGTCGCAGCGGGACAACAGCGCAGGCAGCCAGTCGGCAGCGGGACGACAGGCTGGCACCGCAGGCAGCCAGTCGGCAGCGGGACAACAGGCTGGCACCGCAGGCAGCCAGTCGGCAGCGGGACGACAGGCTGGCACCGCAGGCAGCCAGTCGGCAGCGGGACAACAGGCTGGCACCGCAGGCAGCCAGTCGGCAGCGGGACGACAGGCTGGCACCGCAGGCAGCCAGTCGGCAGCGGACAACAGGCTGGCACCGCAGCAGTGGCGGGACAACAGGCTGGCACCCGCAGCCAGTCGCTGCGGCTGGCGCCGCAGGCAGCCAGTCGGCAGCGGGACAACAGGCTGGCACCGCAGGCAGCCAGTCGGCAGCGGGACAACAGGCTGGCACCGCAGGCAGCCAGTCGGCAGCGGGACGACAGGCTGGCACCGCAGGCAGCCAGTGGCAGGGGAGGGCGGGCAGTAGTCGGAGCGGTGAACTGTTGCCAGGCAGCCAGTGGCGGACAGGCTGGGCCGAAGCCAGTCGGCAGCGGGACGACAGGCTGGCACCGCAGCGGGGCGCGTGCGCCGCAACAGCGTCAGCCTCCAGCGCGCTGTGTTGAACTGCTGTCGGGCACAGTGTTGAGCTGTTGTCGGGAGCTGTGTTGAGCTGTTGTCGGGTGCTGTGTTGAACTGTTGTCGGGCGCTGTGTTGAACTGTTGTCGGAGGCTGTGTTGAACTGCTGGCGGATGGTGCGTTGGACTACTGTCGGGCGCTGTGTTGAACTGTTGTCGGGTGCTGTGTTGAACTGTTGTCGGGAGCTGTGTTGAGCTGTTGTCGGGCACTGTGTTGAGCTGTTGTCTGGTGCTGTGTTGAACTGTTGTCGGGCGCTGTGTTGAGCTGTTGTCGGGCGCTGTGTTGAGCTGTTGTCGGGCGCTGTGTTGAACTGTTGCCGGGCGCTGTGTTGAACTGTTGTCGGGCGTTGTGTTGAACTGTTGTCGGGCGCTGTGTTGAGCTGTTGTCGGGAGCTGTGTTGAGCTGTTGTCGGGCGCTGTGTTGAGCTGTTGTCGGGCGCTGTGTTGGACTGTTGCCGGGCGCTGTGTTGAGCTGTTGTCGGGCGCTGAGTTGAACTGTTGTCGGGAACTGTGTTGAGCTGTTGTCGGGTGCTGTGTTGAACTGTTGTCGGGCGCTGTGTTGAACACTTCGGGGACGGACATGCCCGCCACGACGCCCCATGTCCGTAGTTGGTGACAGAGTAGTTCAGACGAAGCTGACGAATCAGTCGACCTGAAGAAGTTCAGTGACGAGACCGAGGCGCCGTCACAGCTGGCGCTGTGGGCTGTGATGATGCTGGTGATGATGGCGACGCTGACGCTGGTGTTGGCGACCGCTCCGGAGTCACGCGGCCCTCCTCAGCCGGAACAACCCCGGCACCCGCAGTGTATGCACTCGACAACTCGGCCCTGCAACACCAGACGGCGCGCTTAGTCATCGCGCCCTGCAGTGCGGACAAGTGTGCCGGACACGTGGTGTCGCCACTCTCTCACGCCCATCGGTCCCGGGCGAAACGTGGCGACAGGTAAGACTCGAACCCGCAATCTTTCGATTATGAGACGGGTAACTCACCCCCAGACTACTCTTGCCCGTGGGAAAGTGTGCCAAACATGTGACAACAGGGTGGTTTGTCATACATCGTAGTGTGGGCAAGTGTGCCAGACATGTGGTGACAGGGTGGGCTGTAATACACCGTAGTGTGGGCAAGTGTGCCAGACATGTGGTGACAGGGTGGGCTGTAATACACCGTAGTGTGGGCAAGTGTGCCAGACATGTGGTGACAGGGTGGGTTGTCATACATCGTAGTGTGGGCAAGTGTGCCAGACATGTGGTGACAGGGTGGGCTGTACATACACCGTAGTGTGGGCAAGTGTGCCAGACATGTGGTGACAGGGTGGGCTGTAATACACATGGTTCATTTACATACACCGTAGTGTGGGCAAGTGTGCCAGACATGTGGTGACAGGGTGGGTTGTCATACATCGTAGTGTGGGCAAGTGTGCCAGACATGTGGTGACAGGGTGGGCTGTAATACACCGTAGTGTGGGCAAGTGTGCCAGACATGTGGTGACAGGGTGGGTTGTCATACACCGTAGTGTGGGCAAGTGTGCCAGACATGTGGTGACAGGGTGGGCTGTAATACACCGTAGTGTGGGCAAGTGTGCGACATGTGGTGACAGGGTGGGTTGTCATACATCGTAGTGTGGGCAAGTGTGGTGACAGGAGGCAGACATGTGGTGACAGGGTGGGTTGTAATACATCGTAGTGTGGGCAAGTGTGCCAGACATGTGGTGACAGGGTGGGTTGTCATACATCTTAGTGTGGGAAAGTGTGCCAGACATGTGGTGACAGGGTGGGCTGTAATACACCGTAGTGTGGGCAAGTGTGCCAGACAATGTGGTGACAGTGTGGTGACAGGGTGGGTTGTCATACATCGTAGTGTGGGAAGTGTCCAGACATGTGGTGACAGGGTGGGCTGTAATACACCGTAGTGTGGGCAAGTGTGCCAGACATGTGGTGACAGGGTGGGCTGTAATACACCGTAGTGTGGGCAAGTGTGCCAGACATGTGGTGACAGGGTGGGCTGTAATACATCGTAGTGTGGGCAAGTGTGCCAGACATGTGGTGACAGGGTGGGTTGTCATACATCGTAGTGTGGGCAAGTGTGCCAGACATGTGGTGACAGGGTGGGCTGTCATACATCGTAGTGTGGGCAAGTGTGCCAGACATGTGGTGACAGGGTGGGCTGTCATACATCGTAGTGTGGGCAAGTGTGCCAGACATGTGGTGACAGGGTGGGTTGTAATACACCGTAATGTGGGCAAGTGTGCCAGACATGTGGTGACAGGGTGGGTTGTCATACATCGTAGTGTGGGCAAGTGTGCCAGACATGTGGTGACAGGGTGGGTTGTAATACACCGTAGTGTGGGCAAGTGTGCCAGACATGTGGTGACGGGGTAGGATACATCGTAGTGTGGGACATGTGGTGGAAGTGTGCCAGACATGTGGTGACAGGGTGGGCTGTAATACACCGTAGTGTGGGCAAGTGTGCCAGACATGTGGTGACAGGGTGGGTTGTCATACATCGTAGTGTGGGCAAGTGTGCCAGACATGTGGTGACAGGGTGGGCTGTAATACACCGTAGTGTGGGCAAGTGTGCCAGACATGTGGTGACAGGGTGGGTTGTCATACATCGTAGTGTGGGCAAGTGTGCCAGACATGTGGTGACAGGGTGGGTTGTCATACATCGTAGTGTGGGCAAGTGTGCCAGACATGTGGTGACAGGGTGGGTTGTCATACATCGTAGTGTGGGCAAGTGTGCCAGACATGTGGTGACAGGGTGGGCTGTAATACACCGTAGTGTGGGCAAGTGTAGTGTGGGCAAGTGTGCCAGACATGTGGTGACAGGGTGGGTTGTCATACATCGTAGTGTGGGCAAGTGTGCCAGACATGTGGTGACAGGGTGGGCTATAATACACCGTAGTATAAGCCAAATAAAAAAAAAGAAAGGGGGGGGTGAGTGTGGGCAAGTGTGCCAGACATGTGGTGACAGGGTGGGTTGTCATACATCGTAGTGTGGGCAAGTGTGCCAGACATGTGGTGACAGGGTGGGTTGTCATACATCGTAGTGTGGGCAAGTGTGCCAGACATGTGGTGACAGGGTGGGTTGTCATACATCGTAGTGTGGGCAAGTGTGCCAGACATGTGGTGACAGGGTGGGTTGTCATACATCGTAGTGTGGGCAAGTGTGCCAGACATATGGTGGTGGAGTGGGTTGTCTTGCACTGTAATATGGGCAAGTGCGCCAAACATGTGGTGGTGGGGTGGGTTGTCATCCAATGCAGTGTGGGCAAGTGTGCCAGACATATGGTGGTGGGGTGGGTTGTCTTGCACTGTAATATGGGCAAGTGCGCCAAACATGTGGTGGTGGGGTGGGTTGTCATCCAATGCAGTGTGGGCAAGTGCACCAGACATATGGTGGTGGGGTGGGTTGTCTTGCACTGTAATATGGGCAAGTGCGCCAAACATGTGGTGGTGGGCTGGGTTGGTGTTCATGGTGCGCCGACTACCGTAACAAACATGAATCATTCTCGCAACCTGGAAAACACGCACGACGCATAACAATTGCGCTCGTACCAGCTTAGTATTCAGCGGAGCATGAGCTACCAAAGGGAACGGTAAGCGAAAACGTTGCCCATGCACATACTTGTAAAACATCCTTGGGTCGCAACCCAGGGAAATGAACCAAAAAAGTTGGCAATTTGTCAGACTTGAGAGCTATGCGCCAGCTCCTAGGAGCACTCTGTGGATGCCATCCGATTAGGTCCACACAAAACACCGGGACAGATGACACAATAAATAACGCCAACGGTGACGAGACTCCGATGCCATCTAACTGTATCTACACACTGTATCTGCAACACCGGACCAGGTAACACAACAAATGACGCTAACGGTAACGAGACTCTAATGTCATGGACCTGCCATCTAACACCAGGCCAGATAACATGACAAATAACGCCAACAGTAACGAGACTCGGGTGTCTTCAACTGGATCTACATACATCGGGCCAGGTAATACAAAGAATAACGCCGACGGTAACGAGACTCGGATGCCATGAACTGGATCTACATACAACACCGGGCAAAATGATACAACGAATGGCGCAGGCAACGCGACCGAGCTCCGCACGGTACCCTGGTGCCCACCTGCTGTTGCCATGCTTGTCAACTATCCGTGCTCGGTAGCAGGGTTGGATTTGGACTTCAGATCCTAGATATGGAAAGGAAACCTTGTCGGCAACCAAATGCGGAGGATATTTCTCTCCTTAGACATGTGACATTAAGATATCAGAGTGCGCTTCCCAGCGAATCTAGAGCATACGCTCACCTAGCAGTTCATTGTTAAACAGCGACATTCCACATTTAAATTAGGAGATACAAAATGAGTAACTATTTGCAGGTGTGTAATGCTCTGGATTCGAAAAATCTACGAACGACCCATTTCCCGACCCTGCACAGGAGCTCCGGCAAGACCAGCCACGACTCGGCTTGGTGCATACGGCGCTGCTCGGCAGGGTTAAAAGAAAGGTTTTTCGTTAGGTGTGAGATGTCGAAACGGGCCCAATAGCATGCCGAAATTTCCCATGAGATTAGCTTCATTTAAAATCCTTTTCATGTCTTACTCAAATTTGAGCCAGTGGTATAGGTATTTATGACCATACTTTATCATTTGTTTTGAAATTCATAATTTAAGAAGAGATTCGGGATAGGGAGAATAATAACTGTACTATATACTGGCACTGCATGCCATACCATATTATATGTAATCTCTTTACCTAAAATTGCATTGCGGAATGTTCGCGTCACCATTCCTTATCGACAGCATGCACATGCTACATATAAACGAGTTACTGTTAGAAAGGAGACATGAAGATTTCATAAGCATGCATCAAGGAGCAGGATTTCGATACTTCTTGAAGAAGGATGCCGATTGAGTGTTCAGAAAGTGGTAAATTCCACCCTATTTCACGAATAATTTATCACTGCCGCTCTGGTACAGATGAATCAAATCGTGTTGCGCCGACACCAGACCAGCATAGCTGCTGCAGCACCCATCACTGTCTGCAGCAAAAACGCAACTATGGAATTTTGGATGGACCATCGCAACAGTCAGTCAGGAAACGACCTTCCGGTCGCCATTGTACTCAGGCTAGAACACGCGTCATGACTTTTCACGCATTCAAAATACCACAAGAATGAATGCACATCAATGAGTTTGAAAACGGAAGAAAGCTTGTGCCGCACTTTAGAACAGCTCTTCATTAGCAAGTAATGCTGGTCTCCTCAACTCCAGACACCCAGCATGTTCAATGCACTGCCTTTATCTAATAAGACTCATTTCATGCACTTCATAACCCAGAAACCTACAACCCATATATATATATATATATATATATATATATATATATATATATATATATATATATATATATATATATATATATATATATATATATATATATATATATATATATATATATATATATATATATATATATATATATATATATATATATATATGGGTTGCAGGTTTCTTGGTTATAAATAAATATATATATATATATATATACCTCATAACCAGGAAACCTACAACCCATGGGCAGTCATATACCTTATAACCAAGAAGCCTATAACATGTGGGCAGTCATATACTTTATAACCAAGAAACCTACAATCCATGGGCAGGTAATTTGAATTGCACTAAGCTGAATATATTTTCAATACAGCTGCTTAAAATCTTAGCCCACCAGTAAAATGCAACCCCCCCCTTATGAACAGGTCATCCGTCGGCGGCGACGCACCTCCTCTAGCTTCTGCTTGGGCACGCGACAGATGCAGTTCGTGCCGAAGTTGGTGTCGCGGGTCTGAATGCAGCGCAGGCAGCAGAGGTTCTCGTAGCCGGTCTTCTTCCACTTGGCGATCAGGTTGCCGTCGGCGATCTTCTCCTTCAGCACGTAGTCGTACAGCTCTGCGTGACACGGCAGTGGGGTGGTGACAGAAGAACCTTGTGTTCCTTTACGACGCATTCAAACGCTAGGTCATTATAGGTCACGAAGAAAAAACTTTGACGCCAGGACCGTGTATTCCTCAGCGCTTCGCGGTAACCAGACTGGGCCGGCCCAGCTCACACCCTCCCACCTCAACTCCACACCGCTCCCGCGCTAGACACCCCCGACCGCTGATTGGCCCATTCCGCACACGCCCCACCACGCCACGTATCCGGCCGGCCCGTCCAGGTCACGAGGTCGCCGCACTGGATGACTCACCTGCCTAGTACCAGTGCCACTTCACATACATCCTGGGGCTAGTACCAGTGCCACCTCACATGCAATCTCACTACAGTCATATAGCGTCGCCAACCTCTCACGCCGACTGGTCGTGGGTGGACTCGGCAAATGCCGTCCGTTGTGAGATTCGAATGCACAATCTTGCGATCAAGGTTCGCTCTAGCAACTGGGCTACCGCGGCCCCTTTGCGGTGATAGGAGCGTGGTGAAGTGACACGACGGGGAGAAAACACAGGACACAAATTTTCCAATCCTTGTCTGGCACTGTGAGCCACTGCAGGCTATATTATATGTTCCGGACATTACTTTCTGACTTCGTGAAATGATCGATCACGATTCCCAGCCACCTAACCCTTTGAGGCCTGCTACCATTTTCCCTGGGAAAAACATTACTGGTCCGGCTGAGATATTCCGCGGGGACAGGCAGCATACAAGTGTACGGATTTCGGGCAGCTCGTGCTACTGCTTCGTTAGGCTTGCGTATGTCGCCAGATCGGGTCAGGTTGGCATTAGATTGGGTTAGATTTGGTTAGGTGACCACAAGGATATGGTGGGTTGGCAATAGACTAGATTAGGTTGGCGTTATAATGGCGTTAGTTTGGGTTAGGTTTGGTTATGTAACCACAAGGATATGGTGCATTGGTGATAGTCTAGATTAGATTTGCGCTAGGTTGGGTTAGGTTGGGTTAGGCTTGGTTAGGTTACCACAAGGATATGGTGGGTTGGCAATAGATTAGATTAGGTTGGTGTTAGGCTGGGTTAGGTTTGGTTAGGTAACCACAAGGATATGGTGGGTTGGCAATAGACTAGATTAGGTTGGCGTAAGGCTGGGTTAGGCATGCGTCAGTTTGGGCTAGGATGGGTTAGGTAACCACAAGGATGGAATTGGTTGGCGTCAGAGTTGGCTAGCTTGGACCAGACTGGGCCACGCGGCATTGTAGTGCGACACGGCCCGTACCTCTGGAGATGGCCTTGCGCCGGTGGTACAGGTCGAAGATGTAGCGCGACTTCTGATGGTGGATCTTGAAGATGGGCCAGAGCGACTCCACCTTGCGCTTGCCCTCGTGTGGCTCGGTTTCGGCTGAGAACATGGGCGGGTGCAGCACAGGGTTTGGCATCGCCAGCCACGCAAATCATCATCGCACCACAGAAAACACTGGGCAGTCATCAGCTGCCACTACTTTTAGCTTAATCATCTTGCAGCACCGGTGAGGTAGTCAGAATTTTGACAAGGAATGTCAAAAGCATGGTCAAGATAACAGGCCTGGTCTTGGATGCTCGTCATCCTGAATATTATTACCTTGCTTGGAATATACCTATTATTACATGTTCCAGGCACAAACTATGCTATTTGAGATTATCAATAGAATTCTTTGCCCAAGAACGCCATCCTACATAATTTTGTACACAAATCACAAGGTCATGGTGTAATTCATTCTCTTCTCTTATAGTTTTATCCTTCCGACACCATTGACGTCATATGTGGGATTGTGTGTTGTTCAAAACAGATGTCGATCACTATCATATCAGGATATAACATTATCCTTGCGAAATAACTATCATATCAGGATATAATATTCTTGCGAAATAACAATAAAGAAGTAGTCTTGCATCACTGCAGCTTAAACATAACTATTCATGAATCAATCTCTTCCCCACTCGGAAGTAGATGTGTCATTTAGATGTCTGTCTGACCAGCTTTCACCCCAAAATCCCCTCTGAAGTACTCAGGGCATTGGTCGTAGGGATTTTGTGGCGGCGCTTCCACGGCCAGACCAATGCTGGTGGTGCGTGATATCGCGATATCGCGTCAATAGCATGCCACGAATATCCAGCGTGGCCTCGCCACCGCTCCTCTACCCACGACATCGCGTGCAATCCTGTGTCTGAAGCTCACGAGCATCACGCCACCCCTTGCCCTTGCTCGGCCCCAAAGGGTGCCTAGCATTGTAGCCTACATGTTACAGGACTTAGAGACTACTCTAGCATAGGCCTTCATCGCACACACCGGCTGGACAGATCATCCTCACATGGTTAGCATAATCCACAAGTGCACCTGCCATGGGCACCTTACCTTCCCGCATCTTCTGGTCCAGCTCGTCGAGTGTGGGCTCGATCAGCTCCCAGCCCTCCGGCGGTGGCTTCCGGCTGCGCTTCACCTTGGGCATGGCAGCTGCCTGACTGCGGAACAGATGCACATCAGACACAGCATCACTGGATGCATGCTAGACAGAATATACACCCTGATGATGCTTTGTTGTATGCTACCATCAGGCTGGCATGCTGACCCTAGGGAACAGGGGACAAAGTGCCAATGAGCCAAGGTCCTTCTGACAATCAACATTACTGTGTCCAGTCATGGGTTGGATTGGTACTTTTCAGTGCTATGAAGAGGAAACCCTTTTTAGTAACTAGATACTGAGAGGATATATTCTTCAAATATGTTATAAAAGAATCCCTTCTACTGAATATTGACATTACAGTGACCCTTGAGCACTTTACAAAAGAGATGCTCTGTCAAGCAGGACAATTCAACCTTAAAATGAGAGGATAATTGTTCTTGGGGAAGACAACATTCTGGATTCGAAAAAAATCAGTCTTCTGCATCATGCAGGATTAATACAAAGTAGAGATTATACTGTTGGCGTGATATGGTAGATACTGCATATATGCAAGATATCCGTGGGAGCAAAATTTGCATCACAGGCTTGGCCAAATGGTACCCTGTGGCACCCAGATGCAATTCATTTACTGCACTCTCTGATGTCCCATAATGTCACAACAGTAGTTGAAGTAACCTTTTTGCACATTATCAAATTATCAAATATCAAACCTTTTTAAACATTATAAAATTTTGAAGATCTTCTTGGTGGAGTCTGGACATTTTTGCATTTATAGACGAAGAACCATTCTGAGAAACAAAACTATAGAAATGCATACCAAAACATGATTAACATATGTGACCATCAATTCCCATCCCAACTAATTTGTTTCCAATGTAATCTCAAATTAATTCTGCACACATGCAACTAACCACAACCACTCTGAATGGTATGTTGATGCCCTTCACAACATCGTTGATGGTCTTGACAGAGTGCCATCTTGTCATGGTTAGAATACACATCATCTCAGATGTTATCTTATGACAGGAGGCATAGACAGTATCTCATATAATGCCATATTATGGTGGTTGGAATAGATAGTGTCTCTTCTAGTTGTTTAGGGTAATATACATGTTGTTTATTTATTGTATTAGCAGGTTAAGCTTTTCATTTATTGACTGTTTTTCAATGCATTCATTCTTCTGGAATTATGCAGCACATAGGGGAGAATAATTGGTAACATAGGATTTGGCACAACTTTTTCAACCAAAACAACTAGCATAACCTAAACCAAGCTAATATGTTTTTTCAAGACATATTTTTATTGTTTTCAAATATCAACAAACAAAAAAACAATCAACAAAAAAACTGCCTACCCTAATGAAACCCAGCTCAAATGTTTGCTTCATGGTGGTAAAATATATATGAAACTGGCCTAGCACCTTACAGTTCAATAATACCAAATTACCTGCTACCTGCTAATATCTCCTGCATTAGATAAGCTTCTCTGGCATTAAAAAAGAATAGCATTAGCATGCAATTGGAATGAAGAGCCACACCATCTTAATCATGGTGAGAACTAAGCACAATAATACCAAAACATTGGGTTGTTTTTCTTTGAAAGTACTTCAGGCTAGCCTAGATTAGGCTCAGTAATTTAAGCTGATTTTTGTATATAAAAAGTTTGTATTTTTTTCATAAAATAATTTTATTTCTTACATAGAAGGTATGCTATACCACCTAGGCTATGTTATGTTGTATCATTTTTTCATTATTTTGAACATTACTTTTATGCCATGTTACACAACTTCAAGCCCCTCTTTTAGCATTATTCTTCCTCATGACTGAAAAGCATACATTTGCAGAGGAAAGGAAGCAGGATGGGGAGGGGGGTATCTAACAGGGTGGGAAACTTGCTTTCCGGGTTTGGAGTCGGAGTGCAAACCGATTTCTTCCGGAATAGATTTTCATGCACATATTATTTTTCATGCATGGAATCTATTTGCCGGTAACCAACGAGAAAGCATATGTACCTAGTCAGTGTCTATGTAATAGGCATAATAAACATCATTTTTGGTCACATCAAAGCATAGAAACAGAGAAGTGAGCAATTGATGGCACCACAAGACAGGGAGTTGTGATCAGCTCAGCTTCGTCTCTCATAACTCACAGGAGCAATGCGCCTTCCTTTCACTGTTGGTCTCAGCATAATGCTAAGCAAAATGAAAAACACAAATAATTCACACTTCACCCTCGGCTCAGAGCGCACACCTACCTACATACACAGCCAATTCCCTGCACAATACTGACCCACACCACTACCTCACACGCAGTCGGAATCGACGGTGGTGTGCAAAGGATCAGTCAAGGTCTTGTGTTTGCAGCATGACACTGTTAAGTGTTCAAAACACATGTTCAAAGTTGCTAATGGTTATGACGTCATTTAAAAAATACCTTGCATTGATTGGTGGAAGGACAGTTTTCATAACAGAAAATGCTAATGCAGCAAATTCCGATTGGCGGCCTCCACTGCACTCCGGAAGCGACTCTTAAAACGGTCAGTTTTTCCCACTATAGGGTGTCTCGAAAGCAGGTTTCTGGAGATGCACCGCCGAATTTGTAGCGACCAGAGGCCATTACATTCAGTGCGCACCCACAAAGTTTGGCGTGTTGTCGTCAGCATTTCCACTGGTTGTGGTTTTGTGTGGTGTGTGTGTTGGGTTGCTGTCTGTGTGCTTGATGGTACAAAGTGTATAGTTATTTGGTAACCGTAAGTAGAATAACATGTTTGGTGGATATTTTATTCAATCCTGTATTAGTTTTTTAGTGGTATTTTTGTTCCTTCTATACATTTTGTGTTGGAGTGCATGTGGAGCCCATTCTATCCCGTATGAATCCGGAGTGTAAAAATGTTTTAAGAGATGAAATCTCTTAAGAAGTGCCTTAATTCCCACCCTGGTATCTAAGCATGTTCAATTTCCAAAACACCTACACTTTGGACATCTCCTGTCACATCATCATATATCATCATGACATCTTCACACAGTTCTGCAGATTCTTTGTGTACAGAGTTAGCAGTCTGCAGGCACCATTTTAAGCTTCTGAGATTCAGAAAACTGTTAGGAAACAACCCTCAATATCTTTTTTGGCAATTGCCTACACCAATATTTAGTGACATCTTATACAAAAACAGCCACAGTGAGGTAACCTTGCACAGCCACACTTTCGCATTCAGGATACAGCACACCACTACAAAATAATTGTTTAAATGCTGCATAGGTAGGTACCTACCTACCTGCTTATCCAGGTAGGTACCTACCCACCTACCTACCTGCGTACCAAATATTCAAATTATTAAATTACTCCGGTAAGAACTCGTACTAGGGACACCTGATACTATACCTGGTCAACCAAGGGTTACGCTGGTACTTCCCACTGCTGTCTTCCTTTTTTAGCTTTATCTACATTGGCGTTACCAAGGCTTATATTGTGGCGTAACAGAATGCGACGCATGCTTGGCATAGAAATAACAGCTGATTGTGGATAAAAAGGTCTGAATGACGTCATGAAATGTCACAGCGGTATAGCCCATCCCATATCACGCTACATGCCATGTTATGTATGCAGCGACGTAGACAGGAAGGGCCGAAGGGGCAGCCCCATTGGGGTTCGCAGGGGGCCCCCAGGCGGCTGCCTTGACGGACAGGCGAGGAATCCTCAAGGCGTCGGTGCAAGGGGGTCGTAAGAGCATCCTGGACCGACACGTTGGCTCCTGAACCGACGAAAGAGGTTCCGGGCTGACGAAAAATGTCCCGGGCCGATTAAAGGGGTCCGAGTAAATGGAGGATGCCCTCAGAAAGATGTTGAGGGCCCTTGTCTGGGCTAACGTGAAGGGCTTCTAGATCGACGGAGGAAGCCCAGAATAGAAGTGGCCCCCGGCTGACGGAGAGGGTTCGAGTCAATTTAAAAGGCCCATGGGCTGTCGTCGATGCCCAAGTCGAGAAAGGAAGCAAGCCTGATAGACATCCTCCAAGCATTTGGAAGGGGACCTCTGGCTTGCTGGAAAAAGTTCTTGGTCATCAAAGAGGGCCTTGGGCCGACAGATGGAGCCCAAGTCGCATAAGAGCTCCAGACCTATGACCATGGTGGAAGTCCACGCTGTTGAAAGAGGGCTTCCGGCGTGACAGAGGAGGCCCTGGATCGCAAAGGAGGACCCCTGCGTCAACGGAGAGGACCCACAGCCTCGGGAGGACCGAGGGCCATGGCAGAGTTAAACGTGCCGCCAATGCACTGGCACGGCCGCCCTAGTATAACTCGTCTCCGACCTTATCAGACCAGTTGCCAACTGCCATCCTCCCAGCCCAGGACTAAATGCGAGCGCGTGAAGTAACTCGAGCCTGGTGTTTCCAGGAGGAACACGGAAGATCAATATGGGCCAGCGCTCTGACAAGCTGAGCTATCGGGGCGGCTAGTATTAGGGTATATATAGGGTTCCTTATTAGTTCGACAAAACTTTGACTGTAGGCATTTTCATTGGGGCGAAAGTGCTATGGTTATTGGAGCTTTTTAGGCTACGTAAAAAGAAACTTTTAGTATGACCACGAACGAACAAGACGTTTCAGCACCGAAACGTCTCATTCGAGCCAGCGAACGAGACGTTCCAGCAGCTGCGAGCCTTCATTGGGTTATATGTAGTGAGTACTGTCGTGTCACCGGAAAACAGTATAGCCAATCGGGTCCGACACGGGTCCGACACGAGTGCGACACGGGTCCGACACGGATCCGACACGAGTGCGACACGGGTCCGACACGGATCCGACACGAGTTCACTACGGACCCGGCACGGATCCGACACGAGTGCGACACGGGTCCGGCACGGATCCGACACGAGTGCGACACGGGTCCGACACGGACGGGCGACACGGGTCCGACACGGGTCCGACACGAGTGCGACACGGGTCCGACACGGATCCGACACGAGTTCACTACGGACCCGGCACGGATCCGACACGAGTTCACTACGGGGCCGACAGAGGACTAGTCGTTTCACCAGACACGGATCCGACACAGATCCGGCTACCACTTCTTCGTGGTGTACTCGCAACAGACCAGTCGGCCGCTTCGCCGACCTCAACCGGCGGCAAACCCAAGCTGTAGACGTTGCTACAGCACCAGCGGTACACCTAGACGCCGCCGACATCTAGAAGTGCAATGGGAAGCAGAGGGGCGGTCGGCCGGCGGTGCCCGGCGGGCATCTCGCGGGCGGCCTCGGCGACCTCGAGCAGCATGTTCTGCCGCAGGGTGGCTGGCCTCGGGGGCACCGGGTAATGATCACCCGCTTCCTTGGCACGATCCGGCCAAGTGTGTTCTGACTCTGTATGCCGGTGGCTAGATGCTGTCCCCTTTGAAGGCTCCACATCATCTGCAAACAAAGAAACACCGCGCACAATACATCGTGCACGATACACCGCGCACAAAACACCGTGCACATCACGAGAGTGTGGGAGGTGGGCGCCAGCTGACGAAAACGCAACACAAACTTCAGAGCTCACCCAACCGATACAGCTGGATGAGTGTTGTCACATACCAGGATACAAGCGCTGGTCTTCATTCAACTGTGAGAAGCGCTCAACTTGAGCGAAACCTGACCGTGCCGTCAGGTGGCCTCAGACAAGAAGGGTACCACTGAGTGGATCACCATGGCGTTCCGAAATGTGAATTAGGGTTACGTTTGCTGACCTGAGGTTAGGTCATCATCCGTATTAGTTGCCGTTCCGAGTGAAGAAAAAAAAAGTTGGGGACATTTTTTTTCAAGCAGAAATATTTGCGCATGTTACAAGCATTCTATTTAAGCTATGTGAAAGACGATTGACATGAGATACAATAAATAATTATCATGTTTATTCTACACAATGTCATCTTTTGAGAACGCTGCTATTCCATGCAGTCATATCTAAACCCGGTTTCTGCGCCGCATTATTCGTGCCACATGACATTGGCAGGCCAGCTAATTGACCTGATATGGTTTGATCTCGTGTGGTCTGACCTTATTTGACCTGAATTGGGCTTTCCATGCAATGAAGTTCCAAACGACGTACACTTTGCTACGGCTGATGTCATTGCGCATCAATCTATGCATTGTCTCAGCGTTACCTAATGTCAGATCACAATTGCCACAAGGTCCGAACCTGGATAGTTTCGAACCGTGCGAACTTCTTTTTTTTAGAACTGCAGTTCGACTTTTTGCTGGGGTGGCTTTTCGGACCAGCATCCTACTGCTATGCACAGTTTGTTGCGTGGATAATGGCACGACCACCCGATCCGTGAATTCCAGTTCAACGGCAGAGCTTTGACCGAGCGCGTAACGTGCCATCAATGGAGGATTTGGCCGCCGGCGGGCTGGGGGAGGATTGGACGTATTATCTCGACATTTAGGTTATGTAATTACGGCCAGAATATAGACGAATTATTGTTTGTTAACTGATATTAAGTATAGTATATAGTATAGTAAGTATATAGTATAGTATAGTATAGCAACTATATAGTAAATATATAGTATATAGTATAGTATAGTAAGTATATTAGTTTGTAAAGTCCGACAGTTTGCCAAAAAGAACAGTGAGAGCACACGCAGGCGCAGCCTGCGGAGAGTTCAGGTCGCGGACAACTGACCCTCTCCCTCCTCGCGCCGCGGGTCACATATCCGCCATGAGTCAGAAGCACGAGCATGCCTACGCCACATCCGACGTCACCTCTGACCTTGACCTCTACACGTGCTACACAATCCACAAGTGAATCACGCCATTACCAGCCGACGCGTCATCAAATTACATTTCTCTCGCCATTTTTCTGCTTCCCATGATCTAAAGGAATATATTGTCCGGGTGCACTTGACGGCTTGTCCGGCGACACCGCCAGAGGTTCGCCGAACGTGATTTTGTTTCTGGAATTTGAAGCTAAGTTGCAGCCATTTCGTCCCATTTCGGCCACTTGGTCCCAGTGGCGGATCCAGTGGATTCTACTTTGCCGCTTACTTGGGGGGGGGGGGGGGTAATTAACCCAATCATCAGGGAAATAATAAACCCAGGGGCACATTGGCAAGTCTGGACCAACTTCTTCATTGCCGGCATACTTTGTCATTACGTCGCCTATGTGATAGTTTTCAGACATGCCCAGGAATCCAGCGGGGGAAACTAACGGCATGCCCAACCCACCAACCAAGACGGCGCTCCCAAAGGAACGGTCGATTTCAGTCCCATTCTTTCCTCCCTCTTCAACTAACATCATCTCGCTGGAACATCTGACTTTTATGAGGTACGGGGTCACGGCATTTGTCGTCTTCGATTGGTGGTGCTCACTTCTCCATCCCGGGGGGGGTCCTGGCCCACTGGGCAAATGTCCCGCTGCATGAACATACCTTCATCCATCTTTGCTCCAGTCAGGCCATTTTTATGGCATCGTCTTTCGATGTTTCGGTTCATATTATATTCTTATATTTCGATTTGAGTACCATTCCCTAGTGTTACACAGGTTCGGTTCTTGAAGAAACAAACGGGGAATTATTTGTTTATTGTAAACGGTACACGGCTAACCGCTGTTCTCCCGCTCCGAACCGCTACATTTTCTGGAGGAAATAATGTCACAAAGACGGTGCCGGGGACGACAGACGGTTTACCCCGCTTGCGTTATCGTCGAAAAACACTGTACGCCTTTTCACAAGAAAATGTTCACAGTGGCGTGTACCAAAGAAACGATTGGCAAGCACTTGCCATACGTACTGGCATTTTTCGTGCAAACGTGCATTTTGAGGCTGGGGATGGCCAAGTGGTTGTGGTGTTGAGCTCTGGATACCGAGCTCCCGGATTCAACACTCCCATCACCCGGGACATTTCCCAATCCCGCTGCCCACCGCGAAGGTGTGGGCGGCGCCATCAGGCGTGATCGTGCATACACGTGCGTTGTGAACTACCCAATAAACAAGAATGATACATTTTGGCATACGTACATCTGCGCTGTTGTTCTTCTGCATTTCCGTACTGTTACATTTGCCCACACTTGCTGTTGCCCATTAACGCACATGTTCGGTTACGTACCTTTGCGTGTACGTACGTTTGTGATAATTACAACTGAGCTTCCATACACTTGTCATGCGCACGTCTGCGCTTCCATGCCAGTGTCATGCGCATAACTGCGCTCATGTACATTTGCTAGACGTATATTCGCATACGTTCAACTGCCATACCTATATTTCCTTCAAGCAATTCAGTTCTCTAACCCTATACATACAGGACATTGACGCAATTATGTTTTATAGTCATATAAAATGCATAGATACACGCATACAGTGCCCGCAAATAAAAATTTACACACCGCGAGCGGAAAAAAATACGTGGTGACCACTGACAACTTTTATACTGCGTTCCCCAGCAACCGTCAGTGGGCGGAACTTGGTATGACGCATGTAGCTGGGCCACACCCCTGCCCTGACTCACATACAGCGGTAGAGTTCAGGGGGCGACGGGCTCTCAGAGAGGGGGATCTGTTTGATGCTCTTCTAGGTGCCTTTTTTGTTACGACGCCCGACTTTGGAGGCCTATGGCTTTGCTCCCACTGGTCAGAATGGGACGAAAGAAGCTCACGGATGTTGAGAAGAGTCGGCCTTTGACCCCGCTAGAGCAGGGCATGGCTGCGGTACGTGTCGCCGCAGATCTGCTTGTCACGAGGCAGGTTATTTACACCCTCAAAATGGCCGCCGCCTCCCCACAGGCACCACTCCGGAGAGAAAGACAGGCTCTGGAACACCCCGCAAGACTTCCCCACGCACTGACCATATCCTGAAGAGAGCTGTGATGTCAGGGCCTGCAATAATCGCATCAGCACTTCAAAGGGGGCACAGTGGTCTACTCCAGGACGTCTCGATCAGGACGATTCAATACCGCCTGTAAGAAGGACATGCCATGTCCCAGATCTGCCAAGAAACTGCTCCTCAGCAAGGCCACGAAGACAAAAAAGGTTTGACTTTGCAAAAAAATATCGACACTTCACATCAGATGATTGTAAGAAGGCGTTGTTCAGCGACGAGAGCACATAGAGGCTGGTCTCTGGAGGCTCGAAGGTCGTTTGTCCCACCAAAAGTGTATCTCGCTACGAACCGGTGTAGGTGCTGGCATGTCAAAAATCAGGGAAATCGCACCATCCGGTCATATCGCACACATTGGCACGATGTTAATGCCAACGTGATATAATGCATTTCCTCAAAAACCGAATCAATGTCTGTGGAAGTGAAAAAGTTGGCAACGTGTAATTTCAGAAAGAGTAGTGTTACGTTAATCGTGACACTGGAGGTCATTTGGGATGAAGCATATCGCCATTTCCTCACATCTGCACATTCGTGTATGTTCTCATACTATGTATTGGTTGACAATATTGATACACCCGGGAAATTTCCTCGGAAATCCAATTGTGGTAAGAGTAGTTGCTGGCATGTGGAAAATCAGAGAAATCGAACGGTCTTGTGTTCAGCTTGCCACTGGAAGTCTTTTGAGATGAAGCACGACACCATTCCCTCAAACCTGCATTATCGTGTATGTTCTCACACCGTGTCAACGGTGAGAATTGTGATGCAACCGGGAAAGTTCCTCGGAAATGCAAGCGTCGTAGATTTCGTTGGTGGCGCGCCAAAAATCAGAGTAATCGCACGGTCTGGTCATGTCCCACTCATTCGGCCCCATGTTACCCTTTGGCCCCCATGTTAAGTCTAGTTACTAGCATAACAAAAATCAGAGAAATCGCACTGTCCAGTGATATCGTACCCATTGGCACACATGCAAATGGCTAGGTGAAATAAGGCCTTGCGATGAAAGCCGAATCCATGAGTATGCAACTGATAAACTTTCCAATGTCTAATTTCAGGACGCGTAGATATGAGTTCAGGTTAACACTGGAAGTCATTTCAGGTAAAGCATGACCACATTCCCTCAAAACTGCATTTTCGTTCATGTTCTCATAACAAGTAGTGGTGGAGGATATTGGTGCATCCGGGAAATTTCCTCGGAAATGCAAGTGTCGCAGGTGTAGGTGCTGGCATGACACAAATCATAGAAATCGCACGGTTTGTTCATATCCCACTCATTGGGCCCGAAGTTAATTCCTATGTGATATAATACATTCCCTCAAAAACCGAATCCATGTGCATGGAACTGAAAAAGTTGGCAACGTGTAATTTAACATAGGGTAGTTTGAGTTCAGCTTGACATTGGAGGTCATTTGATATAAAGCATCACCTCATTCCTTCAAACCTCCTATTTCGTGTATGTTCTCGTAACATGTATTGGGTGAGAATATTGAAGCCCCCGGGAAATTTCCTCGGAAATGCAAGTGTCGTAGGTGTAGTTGCTGGCATTTTAAAAATAAGGGAAGTCGCACCCTCCGGTCATCTCGCACACAATAGCACGATGTTAATGCCTATGTGATATTATGCATTGCCTCAAAAACCGAATCAACGTGTATGGAACTGAAACATTTGGGATCGTGTAATTCAATTAAGGGGATATTTACGTTAATCTTGACACTGATGGTCATGTGAGATGAAGCATGTCTCCATTCCCTCAAACCTGCACATTCGGTTCTGTTTTCATACTATGTATTAGCTGACAATATGGACGCACCCGCGAAAATTCCTCGGAAATGCAAGTACCGTAGGCGTAGTTGCTGGTATATGAAAAATCAGAGAAATAGCACGGTCTTGTATTCAGCTTGACACGGGAAGTCACTTGAGATGAAGCATGACCGCAATGAAACCTGCTTTTTCGTGTATGTTTTCATTTCATGTATTTGGTGCGAATTTTGAGGTACCGGATAAATTTCTTCGGAAACGCAATCTAAGTTTTTCCCAAGTTTGATGATATCTAGGGAGGAAATTGAGAGAGATAGGGGGGTATAAGTATTTAATAAAAGTTTCCTTGATGACTTGTCTATCAAACATATCCCTCGATAACGGTAGCTATATATGACAATAAAGAGTTATTGGCGTTCTACAAAAACACATAACTTATTTGAAAACACCTAATTTTTAAAGAATCCTTATAGCTTGAAACATTCTCGACGGACTTGATATTTTCTCATACGAGTCGACGCACCATGAAAAACAGGTCCTGCGACATCCAACTAGAGGGCCTTAAAACCGTTTTTAAATTTTCAGGGATCAAAACAAAAAATGAGCTAACTGCAATTGGTTTAACATGGGAAAAGTTCGAGTGACACTGAAGCCTAAACTATTTAAGTAATCCAATATGAATCAATGAATGGATGATAAAACTCGCGGAGCTCTATACACTCTGTAGAAAGATTTTTGGTATTTCGATAAACCTAGCTTCTAGGGATACTTAAATTTTCGAAAATGTTTCTCAAATTCTAAGCTTACTGGCCCCTTACATATGGCCGATGGCCTACCATATGGCACAAATGAAACGACGCCCCATTCATTGGCTTTCGCATGGTGTACGATTCTTGAAATTCGGTCGGTAACTTAGTCGTGAATCAAGATCCAAGTGGAGCATGATCTGCCCTTGGCTTAACACTTCCCCCTAATTTTGAATATTGAAAGCTTAATAACTTTTAAAGTTACCGTTAGATTTCTTAGGTCGAAACAATAAAGCGCAGTACTCTTTAAGGGAAATATAATTTCTGGAAGCAAACTAAAAAAATGTTGAACCTAACTTAGTATATGCATTACTTAAAATTCCTAAGTTTAAGAACTTTTTATACTTATTTACGTGTGAAGCAGGGTACCAAACAAATATGCTTGCAACAGGATTTGCACACTTCAGTCCAAAATTCAAAAGTCCAGGGGTGTTTAAAAATGTTTGGGAAAAACGATTTATCCCAAGGTTTGCGAGTTCCTGACAGCCCCCACTTAAGATATATGATATATTTCGCGAATGTACAAGATAGCCTCGTTCGAGATCTTTCGATCCCCGTGTCGTACATGATGGACGGATATACGGCTACGGTTCTATGAGGCATGCCCCAGGAGGCTTTTTGGCGTTTTTGCAGGGTTTGCCCCCTAAAAGCTGGTTTTATGCTCTTAACGTCTTAAGTTACAGTCCGATCATGGAATTTTGAACAGCATTCGACACACCGTTAAGCATAGGCCTTGCAACATGCACATTTGTCAGTATAAAAATTATCATTTTTGACCAGTTTTGACCCCCAATTTTCGTCGCTTAAAAATGGAATTACGAGGATCAGCTTCATTTCCAGGATACCTGTGCTGTCGGGCTAGTCAACCGTGCCGAGATATTTAAAATCGCACGAGAATATATAGCGCTATGAGCAAATGAAATTTGTACTTTATGGCCTTCTGGACCCCACTTGGTTTGGGGAGATCGTCGGACTTTTGGAATCCGTAATATAACTTTTGCCCCTGAGGACGGATTTCGGTGTTGTTCTTTTTAACTTCTAGCTCTGAGTGACATGCAACGTCTGATGACAACCATAACTCTCTAACTTGTCAGGATCCTTCTTGTTGACCATAGGATCCTGCATGTTGACCTAGGAGTGTCATATATACACGCATGTCTCCACGTGGCTTTGTTA
>JAOTOL010001398.1:902500-907055 GCA_034440575.1 Imbricaverruca yamaguchii
AGGTTAGGTTAGGTTAGGTTAGGTTAGGTTAGGTTAGGTTAGGTTAGGTTAGGTTAGGTTAGGTTAGGTTAGGTTAGGTTAGGTTAGGTTTAGGTTAGGTTAGGTTAGGTTAGGTTAGGTTAGGTTAGGTTAGGTTAGGTTAGGTTAGGTTAGGTTAGGTTAGGTTAGGTTAGGTTAGGTTAGGTTAGGTTAGGTTAGGTTAGGTTAGGTTAGGTTAGGTTAGGTTAGGTTAGGTTAGGTTAGGTTAGGTTAGGTTAGGTTAGGTTAGGTTAGGTTAGGTTAGGTTAGGTTAGGTTAGGTTAGGTTAGGTTAGGTTAGGTTAGGTTAGGTTAGGTTAGGTTAGGTTAGGTTAGGTTAGGTTAGGTTAGGTTAGGTTAGGTTAGGTTAGGTTAGGTTAGGTTAGGTTAGGTTAGGTTAGGTTAGGTTAGGTTAGGTTAGGTTAGGTTAGGTTAGGTTAGGTTAGGTTAGGTTAGGTTAGGTTAGGTTAGGTTAGGTTAGGTTAGGTTAGGTTAGGTTAGGTTAGGTTAGGTTAGGTTAGGTTAGGTTAGGTTAGGTTAGGTTAGGTTAGGTTAGGTTAGGTTAGGTTAGGTTAATCAAAGGGACCAGATCTATCCTCGCTCCTCCGACCAAAAATCGAAAGGGCCATTTCTATCCTCGTATGAACCTAAAGGGCCATTTATATCCTTGCAGACCTTTTTTGCAATACGGATTGCAACACGGGTGTTGACCTTATCAAAAATCGGAGGAGTGGCTTTTGAAGAAAAATGATCAAACTATCTGAAAGTCCCATCCTAACCTAGGTTAAGCACACTTTAAGTACTCTTAAGATGCTCTGAACATGGGCCAAAAGTGACATTTTGCCGACTTCGACCCGAGCCACGCCCAGAAAAGTCGAAAACCAAGTGGGCCATATGTATCCTGGGTCGAACATTTTTGGTTCTGACACATTATCCGTCCATATTTCGTGATAATGATACTCTTAGTAAATGATGCAGCTACTCACGGCGCATCTAATGATGTTATCTAAGCTAGGTTAGGTTTTCAACTTTTTCCAAAATTTTGTGTTGAATGTTCAAAAATCAACGCCCCCTTTTGAAAAACATTCCAAAAACATGTTTCCCTTAGATTTTCTCAAGTTTTTCAACGTGCTTCGGATAGCCCGTGGCCTTTAGGTAGGTTAGGTCCAAAAAAAGATGCAAATGTTGATATTTGTCAACGCTTGGGGGCACTTCAAATGGGTCAATGTTTTAGGAAAAAAATGTTTTGATTTTTTTTCAAAAGTTCCTTTTGGATTTTTTTCCTACTAATTTTCATGCATTCCCTTGGTACGTGCAAATCGTGCACAGTACATTTTTGCACCCTGGACCCGAAATCCATCAATCCAAAGCACTTTTCCCGGAAAAAATTTACTTTTTGGAATATTTTCAGGCCTGCTCAAGTTAATTTACAAAACTAAGTGTTCTAACCAGTTGTGTTAGACGTAGAATAATGTGCTGATCACGAATATGAACTTTAATAAGAAATCGGATAATAACTTTTCAAGTTGATCAAAATGACTTATCCCAAAAAGTTGCATGAAATTACGAAGCACCGTAACTTCCGTAATATGTACGCTATGATAAAGATTTTCACATCATTTGATAGATCTCTTCCACCTCTAACTTGTGTATATAAAAAATTCGAAATGGCCCCCACGGCTATGGAAAAAAAAGTTTGGAAACTTTTTTGGATTTTGAGTTTAAGAAAAATATTTTTCAAAATTTTTCAAACTATTTCTAGGAAGTAAATTGATGGGGCAAGAGAAATATCAAAAGAGCAACTTTGAGAAAAATTATTTCAAAGTCAAAAATTAGGATTGAAAAAAATATTTGTATTTTTCGAAAGTTTTTGGGAAATATTTATACAATGGTATCCTAGATAAAAGTATCCCACATCAATTCTCTATCGATGACCTATCTCGAAATGTTCCTGAAATGCATCATTTTCGACCTAGGAACACTTATATAAACCCATGTTTTGGACGAAAATTGCTTAAAAACATTGGTTAAGTTTTTAATTCATATTTCGTTACTGGTATAAGCAAATTGAAAGTTTCTTACGGTTTTCAATGCACAATTGATGTGTGCTCCTTTTTGTAATGCATTATCTGTCAAAAAAGTAAAAACTTTAAACAGTACTTAAATAAAATCGAACATGCTTAAATATTTATAGATATTCCAGGCGACATATTACTTTTTTGGGGATGTGGTAGAGAAGTAAATGTGTTTAGAATTGATGACTCTACAAAGTACTTGAATTTCAGAAATCTGGTCCTCAAATTTTGTCGTCCAGCTTAAGTGAACTTTACTCAAAATTTTAAGTTCGAGAAAATGAGTTGTGAAATTTTTCTGTATTTTTTTCGGCTTTACCCCATCACGATGAACATTGGTTGTCAAGAATGTGTACATGGGACAAGAATTGAGCAATCCAGGGAGAAACATTGGAAAAGCACTAACAGTATTTTTTCAAAGTATTTCCAACTTTTTTCCTTGACATAATTTTCTAATACAAGTCATTTTTTATAGACTTAACTCAACACGCTGACCTCAGAAAAGTTATTAATTTCACACTAGCTTTGTAACTTTTCGAGATATGACCGAAAAAAATATGATTTTCCCCCCTCTTTGACGATGTGTAGGGGGAAAAATTTCGGATATTGGGAGGTTTAAGTATTCAGAAAATGATGCCCTGATCAATTCTCTATCCAATACATCCCTTGATATTTGTCGCTATCTGTGACTGATAAGGAGTTATTCGCGTTCTACAAAAACACTTAACTCATTTGAAAACACCTAATTTTTTCATAATGCTCATAACTCGAAAAGTTCTCGACGGATTTCGGATTTTCGCACACCAGTCGACGCACCGTGAAATATAAGTCCGGCGACATCCAACTAGAAGTGGTTCAAATCGTTTTTAAAATTTTCTCGGATGAAATCATATCCCCATTGGTTTAACATGGGAAAATTTGAGTGACACTCAACCCTAAACTGTTTAAGTAATCCAATATGCGCCATGACTGGATGATTCACCTTGGCGAGCTCTATACACTCTGGAGAAATATTTCTGATATCTTGAAAAACATAGCCTGTAGGTGTACTTAAACTTTTCAAAAATTTTGACAAATTCTAAGCTCACTCACCCTTTACTTATGAAAGAAGACATACCATATTGCACGAGTGAAATCATGCTCCGTTCATTGGCTTTCGCATGGTGTACGAATATTGCAATTCTGTTGGTAACTTAGTCCTCAATCATGATTCGAGCGGGGTACGACCTGCCATTGGGTTAACACAGACCCCCCTATTTTTGAACATTGAAACCGTTATAACTTTTAAAGTTACCGGTGGATTTTTAAGTACGAAATTATGAAGTGTAGCACTCCTTAAAATGAAACGATTGTCCGGAACGAGACTTTAAAAAATTGAACTTAACTTTTTTGCCCCGTGCTTAAAAGTCAAAAAAATAATATTTTTTTCTTATATTTTTTATCCGACGCGCGGTACCAAAAAAACATGATTCCAACAAGATTTGCATCCTTAAGTCCAAAATTCGAAATTCCAGAGCCCCGGGAAATATGGTCCATTTGGTTTTTGGCGAAATTGGGGGTCGAATAACTCAAAAAGTTATCGACTTAAAGTGGTTCTGTTTTTTTAGATAGATAGCCCAGATGGGGGGAAGCTGTGTATATTACTTATATTTGGCTTAAACGTAAGCAACAATACGAAAAAGACGTTAGAAGATTTCCCATAGGCTAAGCTACAAAAGTTTTTTTGAGTTTTCTCAGCCCCCTTATGTCCGATTTTGGATTTTCAAAAACGAAAAGACTCCCCATTCGATCCTCTATCAGATATTTTTTGATCCAAGTAAATCGGTTCAGTAGTATTTACTAGGTGCAACAGTGTACTTTCGTATTTTACTTCGTTGTTCAGTCTTCTGTTGGAGTGTTAGATACCCACATGGTTATTTTCAAAATCGCTAATCTTGAAAACTCCTAAAATAATTGACCTAACCTAGGGTCAGTATTGATCACTGAACCTAACCTAGCAAAAAGTCTTAACCTGAGACTTTCACTTTTCTCAGAATTCGGGTTTTCATGTGAGGTCAAGTTGACTAAAAAGTGCAAACGGGTCAAAATGCAAATGCCCTCAGGGGAAAACGTACCTGGGGAAACTTAATTTTATGCATTGATCGTGCTCAGAATTGATTGCGCTACACCTGCCTAATTACTTTAGGTGACCTCAGGTCACTCCAAACATGTTTTATTTCATGGGTTTGTCGAGGATACATTTGGTCCCGGGCCTCGCCGGCGAGGATAGATATGGTCCCGAAAAGGATACATATGGCCCACTTGATTTAGTTAGGTTAGGTTAGGTTAGGTTAGGTTAGGTTAGGTTAGGTTAGGTTAGGTTAGGTTAGGTTAGGTTAGGTTAGGTTAGGTTAGGTTAGGTTAGGTTAGGTTAGGTTAGGTTAGGTTAGGTTAGGTTAGGTTAGGTTAGGTTAGGTTAGGTTAGGT
>JAOTOL010001399.1:0-10000 GCA_034440575.1 Imbricaverruca yamaguchii
CCATGCCTCCGTCATGCAAACAAAATCTGGTTCCTCCTCAGCAACATAACACTTGAACTCATCAAATTTGAACGGATACTCTGAGCATTAAACATCATACACTTAACAAATGCTCCATAACCACCTTTGGCTTTTTCATACTGAGGAGTTCTTTTATCACTAGATGAACTATCACTCTGTCCCCTTGAACTGCTGCTGTCCCTATTTGCAGACTTTGAGGTTATATTGCCTTGGCTGACACTATTGAATATTTCTGAGTTGGCAATGGCCCTCTCCCCCCACCCCATTTCCTAGTTCCCTGAAGGACATAAAGCTTGCACACTTTGCCTAATACATGACCCTTCAGAGAAGTGCAGGCCATCCTCTGATAGAGGTCCCACGATGAAGCAAACCTGCCCACTCGTCTACAAATGTAAAACCTAGCTCATGGCAGAGCTTTCCTACCCTGGCGTTAGCTGCCAGAAAATATCGTCATGATTCCGGTAAAAACGTACTTAGCTTTTATAGGTGCAGCATTCAGACGGTGCCCGTGCTATGAATGTGTGGCAGGATTCCAAGTAATATCGATCAAAGTATTAGTTGTCAAGCAAATCACAAGCACGCCATCGGGTTCCTCTTTGCATTTGTTGACAGAAGAGCATTTAGGCTAAGTGTGCTGATGGAGACGTGAGAGCCGCCTTGCGCCTTCTCACATCGACAGACGCATTCGCTGCACAAACACCGGAGGTAATCGCAGCACTCCGTGAGAAGCATCCGTCCCAGCCTTCCGACTCCACTAGGCCGAACTGCTCTGGTTACATTGCGCCCAAAAGTGCGAGCATCATTGCCACACACGAATGCACCCTCGACCCGTCAGTAAAGATGGATCTAGATGTTTGGTACAAAGACATGTGCTGCAGGGACCAGGGGAGCGACATCTGAACGTGGGTGTAGCGATCCAGTGTTGATGATAAAGTGGTGTCAACTCCAGGTCGCACCAAATGCCTTAGGGGTATGCATAGTTGTTGGTGGAGGAGTGTTCTTTTAAAGGGTGATTGGAAAACAGTTATTTCTTAGTATTTAAATATAAAATTTAACTACATCAATATGAACTTCCAATTCAGATTTGGCTAGTCAATAAACGGCCAAATAAAAATATTTGCGTACAAATAGAAGACAAATGTCTTCCAAGGACTGGCCAGTTTGTTCTGGAGCTCATTCACGGGCCTTGATGAAAACGTGCTGAGCTAGTATCATGATACAAATGATATTGATGTATAAATACACCTTATCCACAAACAGAACGACTCAAGTCAAGTCAAATCACTAGCCGAACACAGCACACATCACATAACTTCATGAAACAGAGACCGCTCTGAACACACGATCCAAGAACAGAATACTTGCATGAATCTAGACTAGATTTGAGATGAGCATGACTAACGCATTGCGAGCATTGATAAAATAGTCTCGATGTTATTTTCATGAATTGGCAACGTGTCATAGGGGGAAATCGATTTGAGTCAGTTACGACCCCGAAAACTCCGGGCAAGGAAATTAATTATTAGACATTGCTATGTGAGTACTTTTTCACCCATATATGTTCACATATTTTGAGCTTCAGTTTATCACACCATCAAATAAGCAAAAACTACTGTTAATACAAACAGTCAATTCGCAGGCAATTGTAAACCCGTGATCGAAGCGACTAACTCGGAATAAAAGCACAAGTAAACCACCCGAGGCAGCCGCTGGCACAGTCAGGTATTACGTGAGCTCAAACGTCGTAATACGGCAATGCACAGTATCGATAATACTTAGTATATCGGCAATACGACGAAATATCGATAGTACGTAGCGGCGTACCACACGCAAAGGGACACTGACCCCCTATCCAACCAATCCAAGCAGATGTCTAAAGCCAGTGAGTCGTGTGCGGTTCCTGCTCATCAAACAATGGTGGCCGAATAGTAAACGAGCTGCATCGGCGCAACTGTCGCAGCTGGTATCACGGCTAAGGTTCATCACAGCAGCAGCGCAGTCGCTCCGAAGATGCCGCTCATCTGTTCGATTGCGAATGCTGGCGGGACAGTGCCAATGGGTACCTGCTATGACCCGGGACCATACACAATCGAACAACACCACGCCCGTGATCCAAATCGTTGGCAAAGACGAAGGGCGCGCCCAGGCTGGTCGGCGCAGAGCGGAAAAGATAGCGTGACTTTGGTCAACGTGCGGAAGGAAGCTGCGGGATCAACGGCGAACAAGACGCCGACAGACCACCGGCCAGCCGACGGACATCAGCACGAGCGCTGTGTGTGGTGAGCCGTGCCCAGCACCAGCGGGAGTGTCGCAGTGCACCGCGGTCGGCACTGCCACGGCGCCTCAGGTCGGCGGCTGGACTGACGCCTCAGATCGGCGGCTGGACCGGCGGCTGGACCGGCGGCTGGACCGACGGCTGGACCGGCGGTGGACCGGCGGTGGACCGGCGGCTGGACCGGCGGCTGGACCGGCGCGGCGCGTGGCAGCCGGTCGGTGTCCGAGGCGCCCCAATGTGAGACGTGATGAGTCATGATGTGACCGACAGAGTCCATATCTGCTGGCAGTGCAACCACTCAGTCGCAGAATGGCACCTCCGAGCTAACAGACTCACCAGACAAGTAGGCATGGCACCACTGCGTACAGCGGCACCCACACTAACTACAACGCTCTCTAAACACACCACTCCGACTCGAAAATCGGTAGACAACGGCATGTAATAACCAAATTCCTTTTTACAGTAACGTGGCGTGTTCGGGAATAAGTTGGCTTGAGCGCGGCGCCGCGAGCAGACGCGTCTCGGCCGCTCGCCCAACCTTTTCCCTTTCCCTCTTTGTTGCCTCTGTATGCAAGGTGTGTGAAACTGCAAGGTGTGAGTGAGAAGTGAACAGGACAAGTGAACAGTGCACGAGGAAAAAAAAGGAAGAAAAAGTGAACCATTGAACAAAACCGGCGTACTTATACGCTACACGTGTGCGAAGTGACTGGACTCAGTGGACTTTTCTGCTGGTTATTACTCTACTATTTTACAGAGCAGTGAATGGACGCCGGAAAAACTGAGTGAGTGCAGAAGCGACAGCGTCTTTCTCCATAGTGACTTCCCTTCCATCAAGCATCAGCTACTGCCCGTCTTCTTTCCTGCACTGCGGCTGAGAAGGAAATTATCTCACTGACGACTGGTGCCGCTCGGAATTCCTGTGTCTTCAACGACAGTGATCGTCTACCTCCTATCGTCTAGCTTCAGGTCTACCAGGTTTCCATCTTCAGCTCTACCATACATACGGATCTGCTAACCATCGCCTTGGCCAAATACCATCACGTCCCCCCATAATCAACGTGCACGCAGCCGAACAGGGCCGCGACGTCGAGCGCCCGCATCACTGTGACGTCATCAAATCCTCGACCTTGGACGCCCCCGCCAGTCGACACCCCTCCCAAGTGAGAAAACCAGACGAGGGGAGCGTCGCCGTCGCCGTGACAACGCCCACCAAGAACACACGCCGGGGCAGGCGCGGCGCCAGGGGTGGCAAATCGCTTTCCTATCACTTCTACAAACCACTCGTTTATAGCTAGTATTGCAAGCACGGTGTTTGTAGTGCAGAGAGTGATATGGGTATTGTATTATGTTGGTGTACGAATGTTGTTGCGCATCTGCTCCCACTACTGACCACAAATATATCCTTTCTTTGTAAATATCTGTGACCCAGACTGTCCGTAATAGCCACTGCACGTGGAGGGCATGTATTGTTAAATAAATAAATAAATAAATAAATAAATAAATAAATAAATAAATAAATAATTTGCAATCAATAAAATCAGCGGATGCTCGGGAGCCAGCGGCGTGATACAAGTCACCGCTTCGGGGATCAAACGGCCCCTGATGATCGACAGGTGCACAGCTTCACCTCGTTAGATGAACGCCCAGTTGGTCGGCCGGTCCGAGACTCACCTTGGCGGACGGGTGGCCGCCCGGTTGGCTCGTCAGTGGATAAGCGCCCAGTTGGTCGGCCGGTCAGAAACTCACCTTGGCGGACGGGTGGCCGCCCGGTTGGCTCGTCAGTGGATAAGCGCCCAGTTTGTTGGCTGGTTGTAGGCCAGCAGCAGAGGACAGTGCAGCAGCAGGGAGACCTGAGTCGGCTCTATCTGGGCCGACACCACAGTCCACTGACTCAGCCAGCGTACCATCTGGTCGTGCGGCAGGTTCTGCGGGTTCAGGCCCCGCAAGAAACACGCCTGTCGACACACCAGCTGTCACAGAAACACGCCTGATGACTCACCAGCAGTCACAGAAGCACGCCTGATGACACACCAGCGGTCACAGAAACACGCCTGCCGACACACCAGCGGTCACAGAAGCACGCCTGATGACTCACCAGCAGTCACAGAAGCACGCCTGATGACACACCAGCGGTCACAGAAACACGCCTGATGACTCACCAGCAGTCACAGAAACACGCCTGATGACCTCACAGCGGACAGAAACACGCCTGCCGACACCAGCGGTCACAGAAGCACGCCTGATGACTCACCAGTCACAGGCCGACTGATGACACACCAGCGGTCACAGAAACACGCCTGATGACTCACCAGCAGTCACAGAAGCACGCCTGATGCCAGACCAGCGGTCAACCAGGAAACCCAAATCACAGAAACACGCCTGCCGACACACACGGTCACAGAAGCACGTCTGATGACACACCAGCGGTCACAGAAGCACGCCTGATGACACACCAGCGGTCACAGAAACGCGATCAGGCGCAGCACAGTTTCTAACACAGGAGACAACACAATTCAACACCGTTGTCAACATATGAGCCAGTACAAACAAACTTACAGCACAAAGTTGACAACAAAGGCAGCAAACACAGACCAAACAAGGTAGCCCACACAGTGGAGCGAACAGCCAGCAACACAATAGTCATGTGGCTTTTAAGACAGACTGAGCAGTGGGGCTCCAAGACAGAACGAGCGGTCTGCCGGGAATCTAACCCCGTACATCTGGTTTCCAGATGCTCGACTTAACCGCTGAGCTATCGAGATCCCAGGATCAGCGACAAAGGCCGGTCGATAAACTGCATATTTAGATAACTAACACAAACACTTCATCACAATCCAACAAAGGAGCAAACACAGCCAACAAGGTAGCCCACGTGATCCGAACACAATAGTCATGTGAAGAACATGGCATGGGGTCCAAGACAGGCGCCAATACTGGCCGGAAGCTGAAACTGGCCATTTTTGACATCCCAGCTCGCCAGATGAACTCGATGACACTCATCAGACAGAGTCCTTGACATCATACCGACCCACGAGAATGGACATTGGGCAGCAGTGCTCATACTGGATGAGTGTAAGCACTCGTATGCCAGGGCACACACTCACTCGTCGACTGGGGTACTCACATAGTTGAGCTCATCTGTGGACATATCTGTGACGCTTTCTCGGAACATGGCGGCGTCCATATGGCGCAGTAGCTCGCCATATTCACGTAAAGAGCGCCGCCGCCGCAACGTCAGACAGCACGGCAACGGGTACGAAGTAGCATCCGCAACGTCAGACACTGAGACCGTGAGTTTCAGGCGGCGCTGAAATACGGCAGTGTGACGACATTGTGACGCAATTACCGCAACGTCGCACACTGGACCGTGGTTTCGAAGGCGGCGCTGAACACGGCGTGTGACGACATTGTGACGCAATTACCGCAACGTCAGACACTGAGACCGTGCAGTTTCAGAAGGCGGCGCTGAAATACGGCAGTGTGACGACATTGTGACGCAATTACCGCAACGTCAGCACACTGAGACCGTGCAGTTTCAGAAGGCGGCGCTGAAATACGGCAGTGTGACGACATTGTGACGCAATTACCGCAACGTCAGCACACTGAGACCGTGCAGTTTCAGAAGGCGGCGCTGAAATACGGCAGTGTGACGACATATGACGCAATTACCGCAACGTCAGCACACTGAGACCGTGCAGTTTCAGAAGGCGGCGCTGAAATACGGCAGTGTGACGACATTGTGACGCAATTACCGCAACGTCAGCACACTGAGACCGTGCAGTTTCAGAAGGCGGCGCTGAAATACGGCAGTGTGACGACATTGTGACGCAATTACCGCAACGTCAGCACACTGAGACCGTGCAGTTTCAGAAGGCGGCGTTGAAACACGGCAGCATGACGTCAATATAACGTGACTACCGCGGCGCAGGAATAATGAGGCTGCGCACCTTTACATTATTGTCGCAACATAGCGACAAGATACAAATGACGACCGGCGTAGCGACTAAGTGTCAGATGGGTCCTCAAAGCTTTCTCACGATCTGACCCCAGGGCTAAACAGCCACAGATCACCCCAGCGCGACAATTTAGACTGAGTCGACCGGCGGAAGAAGCATCATAAGCTGGTCAAAGCATTATCCAGCACCTGCGTCATTTGTTGCCATTGTTCACACATCAATATTTCTACATTGTATATCCTTAATTCCGGAATAAAAGCACACTCAACGCATTCGAAAAATCTTCTCGGAATTCTTCCCACGCTTGATTTCGTGCCTATACGGTGAGACCCGTCCATGTTCGCACTTCAGATAGTGTACTGAAGATCAAAAAAATAAAGGAACACAAACAGTATAAAAATACCCCTTGAGAACGGGTTGTGACTTAATTAGATCTGTGGAAGTCCACAGCACTTGCATACTGGAATAGTAACCAGTATCAACATTTACTGAGTTTTTAAATCGAGGCCATCCGATCCTGCCATCAGTTTTCATTTCTTCATTTGTTCATATCATGCGTCCAATTCCGCCCATTGTTTTCATTATCGCGAATGTATGCATCTTCGCAAAGCACCCTTAAAAGGTGTGCGCTGCCACCCGCAACTAAGAGCACCAACACCTACCTCCACGCGTCCACACACATACGCACACGCAGTCGCACACGTAAACCACTCGCAACGCACACACAACGCACACACAGTCGCACACACAGTCGCACACATAAGCCACTCACCACCTGGATGGCGCTGAGACGGCCCAGGCTGAAGGGCCCTTCGCCAAAGGCCGGCCGCAGTGCCAGTACATCTGTCGCCGACGGGTGCAGGCCGGAGCCGAGCAGGCTCAGCACGCGCCTACAGGCGCGCCGACCTTCCACATCGTCGATAAGCATGACCCTGTCGCACGGGTCACGGCAACATCAGCAATTATCGGTCAGACTGCATTTCATGTGTCCAAGAACAATGGGGGAGTCGGGTCAACAGCAAGGGGTGGGGATCAGGTGTCAGATCAAGGATCACGCCGCAGGTCAGTGATCGGATCATAAGTCATCGACCAGGGAGGCCAGGAATCATGCTACGTCAGATCTACTGAGGCAAAAGGAAAATAGTCGAATCAGAATGCAAGGGCCTAGTGACATATAAATGATTTGATGAAGTTCCTTTTTGGTGATGAAGAATATCAGGAAATGAAGCTAAGGCTTCAACAATGCACACATGCATGCATACATACCGATATATGTACACATGTATATATATATATACATGTATATATTCATATATATACACACACATATATATATATATATGTATATATATATATATATATATATCATATATATATATATATATATATATATATATATATATATATATATATATATATATATATATGTTTATATATATATATATATATATATATATATATATATATATATATATATATATATATATATATATATATATAGCTACAATTTCATGAAACTGCATGTTTGGCAAGACCGATCAGATGTCATGCACT
The DNA here is from genome assembly GCA_034440575.1 of Imbricaverruca yamaguchii. Classification (NCBI taxonomy): domain Eukaryota; kingdom Metazoa; phylum Arthropoda; class Thecostraca; family Neoverrucidae; genus Imbricaverruca; species Imbricaverruca yamaguchii. The sequence continues at coordinate 7,807 of JAOTOL010001399.1, forward strand.
GGGTTAGGGATTATGTCAAGTCAGGAATCAAGTCACAGATCAGATGCCAGACTACAGGTCAGGTCAGGTCGGGCCAGACAACCTAAGATAAGATAGGATAAGATCAGAAGACAAACAGCAAGCTAGATGGCATAGTGTGTGTGGCCGAGTGGCCAATGAGCCGATATTTCACTCAGCGATCGCGATGTAGAAAGCGCGAGTTCCGACCCATGCATCTGGAACTTCCTCAACACACCATCCCAACTCCGATAACTCCAATAAGCGTTGCTGTATTGGTGACATGCTAACTACGCAATCCATAACTCTACGGCAACAGCGAGGTGCATTTTGCTCCATGCGAGGTTGGAGGTAGCAGATGTCATGCGAAGGGTGAAGCTCAAGGCGGGACTCCGTAGGTTATCGGGTCACCATAAGCGTCATAGCGTGCCCTCCACTCTCTCATCGCACGGCACTTTCCAAACCTCGCCTGCAGATGTCTCAGCACGGGTTGAAAGAAGAACAGCCGCTTGCGGTGTTCGTAGAGCGCGAATTCGGCGCGCTGCTGCAGTGACCAGAAATGGCGCGACAACAGCTGACGCGGCAGCAGGTATCTGGCGACGGCAGAGTTGCCGGATCAGTTGATGCGGCGGATGGATCGGTAGGCGACTTGTGCAAAGGTAGGATGACAGGTGTAACGATGCGGGTCAAGAGCAACAGATACTCACGACTCCCTACGGGGACGAATTCCGTTGCAGATTTTTCGCTTGACTTTCTTCAATAGCTTAAGATGCAGCTTTGAAACCTGGTCGCTTTTACAGACTGTCACTTAATAGATCTCATTAACTAAGTCCATACACGATGATTGCAACGGGCGGCTGCGGGGACGGCCTTCGGAAGTTCCGCCATCCTGCCTCTCCGATCATTTCTTTGTCGCGCATTCATAATTCCGCATTATATTGCACAGAGAGGCAAGATGTGTAATATACGATAGACAACTGCTGATTTCTTTCTTTGGTACCTTGCTCTTTATTATTTCAGGAAATTTCCAGAAAAATCAGCGGCATGACCAAGAGTCAAATTGTGTGTGATGAGACGGGGGCTGAAAGTTGCACATACAGAAATATAAGCATCATAATTCAGCTGGGATGAAGCAAATACTGCAAGTATGATAGACTACTGTTTTGTTCATGGTGGTTCGTGGTGGAATTTTGGGTACATCCAGCATTTTTCCTGTCAACAAAGTTCATGTCCGAATATGTGTCATTTACTTACATGCAGGGGATAATCTTCAGACATTGATGTTTTAGTGCATGGTCAACTATGGTCGACAGCCATTCAAGGGAGGCATGTGTTTATGACGAACTGAATTTGAACTATGTTTTGGAATCCTGGATCTGGAGGGGAAATTATTGCATGCATTCTAACACGGAGAGGCTAATTTCTATATTTCCCGATATAAAAACTATTTGTATTTGCCAGTCAAATTTGGGCATGTTCATAAGACAGCAATAAATTCGCAATCATTTTCAAAGAACTCCACTCAATATGTCGGGTAAAAGGCAGTAAATTATTTTACAGAATGACAATGTTCCATATGAACAACACCCAGGATAAGACCATGTTTCCAGCCCTGTGTCTACAAGTTACATCCACTGGATTGTACGTGGATGTATCGAATCACGAAAACTACTGGCACATTTGAAGCCACCATTTCCAATCACTTTTCATGCTTAGTTGTGTAATCTAAAATCAGACATTTTCAGACATATCGCAAACAGGCATTCTGACCACGTGATTAGATACTTCGTGAGGTAACAAAATATGCCACACATATTCATCATTGCATCGTCTCTTATGTAGTTGAAGGGGCTCACAGTAGCGATCTAGTAGTAGTAAATACTAGTGGTTGGAGTGAAATCTATGCTAGTAGGTGTGCACAGTGATGCCCTTTTAAGCAGCCATGGATGGAATCGAAAATTATTGATTCACGCGTGCTATGCGGGATCGATTGAATGGGTGTAGTTTGGTACTAGTAGGCATGCAGGATGTTGGTGGGTAGCTTCTTTGGATTTTGTGATGTGGTATTGGTTGGATTGCTGGACAACTTTTTATCCTGGCTTATAGTATCTTCCCTTTACATGCTAGTGCTTTACATCCTTCACAGTACTTCATGACATTATGCATAATTATGCCTTACATCCAACAGGCACTACCC
>JAOTOL010001399.1:15000-155000 GCA_034440575.1 Imbricaverruca yamaguchii
CGCTCCAGCCACAGACACCGGCCGACAGTTGTACAGAGAGCACCGTCACCAGGGCCGGCCACGCTCCAGCCACAGACACCTGCCGGCAGTTGTACAGGGAGCACCGTCACCGGGGTAGGCCACACTCCTGCCACAGAGACCGGCCAACAGTTGTACAGAGAGCACCGTCACCGGGGCCGGCCACACTCCAGCCACAGACACCTGCCGACAGTTGTACAGAGGGCACCGTCACCGGGGCCGGCCACACCACAGCCACAGACACCGGCCGACAGTTGTACAGAGAGCACCGTCACCGGGGGTCGGCCACACCACAGCCACAGACACCTGCCGACAGTTGTACAGAAAGCATGAGGACCTGGAAAAACATTCATGACCACCAATCATGATTATTTCAAGCAAATATTTTGTCAATATATTTCCCCAGCACATTACCTGCTGACAGCCATGGTGGATGGCACCTTCACAGAGTAGCACTGACTGATACTTGTATGCAGGCCAGTCAGCAGCCTGCATGTTGAGGCCCTCAAGCACAGGGATAACATCTGAAGCGCATGGACAATGTATTATGTAAATATTGAGTAAGAGAGCTATGGCAACAAACAAAGAAAGAAATGTGTTCTCATTGAAGTACAGTGTGTAATCCTGGATTGATGAATATATTTGATGAATTTCCATCTGAGAACAATCTATTGCAAAAAAGTGGGGCACTGAGTGCAACACATATGAAACTGCCATTGAGGTCCTCTGTGCCATGTGTAACAAACCCAAGAATGGGAAATTTGCAAGGCATGTCTGGGAAGTAGACAACAGACCATGGTGTATCTGGACAAGTATCTGCAGGTCTTGGAACTGCTTGTGAAAGACTGCAACTGCAAAGGAACGCCAAAATGAATATATCCCAAATGTTTTTATAAATAGACTGCCTCCACAGATTAGCCAACTCCTTCTTGAAAGCTAAACACTGGACCTGAAAACTGCTCATGGAGTAGCACATACAATGTATAAGGCCCAATGACACTCAAGAGTCCAACCAGCAACAACAATGTTGCTGTGCTTGAACTGCAGCCATTGTAAAGCATTGTCAGCATCATCAACCAGAGCCCACACCTGTAGGTGCAAGCCAATCTTGGCCATCACTGTTGGCTGCTGATGTCAGCACATGCTACTTCTGCAGCCTAAGCTGACATCTATAATACAAATGCCTTGCAAATGATGCAATGTGCAATAACTGGGAAAATGGCATCATGGAAAGGTGTGTCAACCTTCATCAACAGCGGTATGATTTACTTCTGAAGCCACTTCTGGACCTAAACTTGCCACCATATTAGCTGTATTATCACACAAGTGGCTGCCCAAAGCTATCTCCAGCATCCAAGATTAATAGAAGAAGTCCTGAAGTCTGGATCAACACTGGAAGTTCTAAAAGCTTTAACAGCAAGGTTACAAATGGAAACTACTGCCAGCAAGCATTTACATCTCCATAGCTGCAAGATGACTCACTTATAAAGTGCTTCACATCTGCAGCTCCTGGATGGAAAAAATGTCTATGAGAACATTGAATTCTCAGTAATCAAGGATACACATTGGACATAATACTTGGTCATAACTTTCTCAAGCAACACTGTTGTGGAGATTCCATATGGGTGAGCAAAAGGGTAGGAAAAATAGGCTGCTTCTGTATTCTTGTCATCCAGAACATTATGCTCCCCAGGAGGTTATCCTCTCATTTTCTCATGTGGATGTTGAATGATGTTGTTCACAATCAACTGCTCTGTGGCAAGGTGCTTAAGATACACTGGAAAAACTAAACTGAAATTCTGATGTCACAGGTCTGAAGAGAAATATTCTCTCCATATTTTATTACACAAAATATTTATATCCACATCCAAGAATACAAAGCACAATCATGGGCATGGTAATCATCCTACTTTGATGATTTGCAGTCTTGCTACTGATGCAGTCCCTATCCGTTCACAAATCTCAAGAAACTCCAAGAAGTTTAAAATTACCTCAAAATGTAAATTTACATATCATTTTACATTATTCTCCCATATGTTGCCCTACCAAAAGCTCATGTTTTGGTAGTATTTTTCTATCTAGCTGAAAAGTGATACCTAAGTAGTATCATTTCAAATACACTAGTAAATGAATTGAAGCATTTTGTTCTCAAAATCTGGTTATTTGCCCAAAATGGTACTTTACCAATTTCATATTGTGTTGACTATATCTTGCTTTACATTTGCTACAATTTAATATATCTTAATGAACCACACACTCATTCATTTATTTTCATCACTGTATTGTAATATTTTTAAACTTTAGGTTCACTTATCATGAAACAGAAGAATGAAAAGCAAAATGTCATTTTTTATATTGACATGCATACCCATTCCAAAAGACCTTCATCTGTACCTAGTACCTAGGTACCTATCTACCTACTTATGTATCTATCTCCCTACCCACTTACCTACCTTTACACCATCTACAAATCACATACAGCAACTCTACATATTACTAATTATATGTAAAATAAGGATAGGAGGAGCCTAACCTGATCTAACCTTTACTTTCTGAAAAATGTACATGTTCAGAAAATAAAGGTTACATCAAGTTAAGCATATTTTTTTAATGAATGTCATGCAATGCAAACATACCTATCAACCTACCTTGCTATGTAGGTAGGTAACTCATGTATTACATTTTTTTCCTTGCATATTACGGTTTTGGATGTTCTAATACCTCCGTTACGTACTAACGGGATGTCATAAGAAATCTACACCACTTACACAGGGAAAACACAGCTGTTTTACCCAAATATATTTTTAAGGAGGGACACTGCCATGCACCATTTTTGTTCGGTTATACTGTCCTTCCTCATTCAAACACCTCAATGAAAATTTTTCCCCGGGGTATGCCTAGCTGCGCTACAATGCAAAATACAAATGCAGCCGCCCCCCTCTCTTTTGTGAGAAAATCGCAACTGCATGCAACGTACGCATTTTTATGGACATTGCATTAACTTAGTATGTATCATACGCAGCGAAATTGAAACATCATTGGTGCTACCAACCACTGCCATGTTAAGGAAAAAACTGTGACGGCATCAATGTTTGAAGGTGAATTTTGGTGTACGTCCAAAGTGTAGATATCTTACACAAGACATTGCATCGGCTTGCATTGCATGGCAAATACAACCGAAACAAATATCTGCGGCAACTACGCCGTCATTGAAAGCGATATCAGAGGTAGCTTACAGGGCTAAATCGTGTTCAGGGCCCCAAAGCTCTACCGAGTATTCGTAGCTTTTTTGTTTGTTGTTTCACACTAAATGACATGGGATAACCTGATCAATGCGTTCTGAGCATTGGTCAGGTGTCGATTTGTATCCTTCTGTGAGGGCCATGGCCACACAAATATTGATCTGCCCACCCTCAATAACCTATGCTGTTTTTATGCTAAGAAAGCTAAAGAGGAAAAAAAGACACCATGCTACATAGAAAACTTAGTTGATGTTAACCACCATTTTCTAGAACCTTAACGTATAGTTTCCGAAATCACAGGTTTTCATTTTGGTGGCATGTGGGCATCGGTGGTGCTGTTAATTTTTTTACTGGACCCTATGGAGCAGAATCCTTGATTTTACGTACTCTGGCTGAGTTTTACCATATAACAACAATTTTCGTACACGGATCAATAATTATGTTTTGCCAGCTATTATAGACGATATAGCCAGATAGCATGACGAGACAGATGCGATGCTTGACTGTGCTTCATCACTCATGGCCCCTCTTTGGTCTTGACCCTTGACATCGCAGGCACGCTCCTTTATTCGCAAGGTACGCGAACAGTTGCTCGGCGTCTACGTCAGTCATTCGATCATCAATGTACGGTTCACGGCAGCTCAGAGACAACGAATGAACTCCTGGAATTTCGCGTCCATCGAGACATCGTCAGTAATCAGACAGAGGTTGACAATCCCATGTTGGTTGCTTATTGGTTTTACGACACATCGACCGTTGAATCATGTAGCGTCACCAATCTCTCACGCCGATTGGCCGCGGGCGAGGAGTAGCGACAGATGAGACTCGAACCCACAACCTTTTGCTTGTGAGACGGGCAACTTACCCCTGGACCACTCCCCCGCCGATAATCACATGTTGAGAGGAAGGAAGGCAAGCAAGGATAGCCAATGAAGTTGAAAATTATCCCACCCGTTGGTTCGACCTCGAGATGATACAAAATCGCCGCTTACCATACCCACCAAGCGGACATGTGTGCACTTACACACCTAGCGTTGTCTGGCCGAAACGGCAGTCACGTCATCACTGGCCAGTGGCCACAATTGGCCATTACCGTGTTTCGCCGACGTGTGACCCTGAATGGCACCTGATCAGTCACGAGCGCCATCCCCGGAGCAACGTCCACAGCGGAGTGCGTTGATTTCATTGGCCAAGTGAGTGTTGCGACAGCAGCAGCGTTAGTCGCGCACCTGACCACTACCCGGCCACCTTGAGCTGCATCGAGAGACGTTGGTGGCCAGCGGCAGCCGCTCTCACACCAGCAGTGGCCGGTCCGGTCACACACCGAGCGGCGCGTGACACCACCACGCCCATGACCAGCACCACACCCGACCGCGCTGCGCAAAATACTCCAATCTGTGTCGCCTATTTACAACACAACACTCCCGGTTCACAACAGCGCGCGCACGTATCACCAGCTAGCGTGTCTGGGAGGCGGCGCGCTCAGAGCGCCTGCAGGCCGGTGGCGGCCGCGTGCGCCAGCAGGGCGTCGGCCACCTGGCGCGCCTCGAGCAGCAGGCGCGTCTCGCGCACCCAGTCGGCCGCCACCTGGCGAGGCTCGCCGCGCAGCAGGCCCATGTACCGCACCGCCTGCACCAGGTCGTCCTTGTCGATGCAGTACCTGCCGGTGGAGGCGTGTCGGCGAATAAGAGCTCATTCCAGCACATGGTCGGTCAGCGCGGCAACGATGGCGTCCTGAGCCTTGTGCGACCCACCCAACTGGCAACGTCATACAATGTCTGCAATATTTGGCCCCGGCCGATTGCAAATGGCTTGGGCGTGAATGATCAAATACTGATCGAAGTGCTCTAAATCCGAAATAACAAACACACATGAATGGGGGGCATTACTCTGGGTAAAGCATACGGAAGACGTGAGGTGGTAAAAAAAAACAAGTACAACAATTTAGCAACCAATTTAACAAGTAACGGAATTTTCGTGATAGTGATCAATTTTCGTTAAAAATTGTGAAAATCGAACCTACTGAATACTAAATCTACAACATTCCACAAAACGTTTCGACATCGTGCTTGTAGATAGAAGTTTAGGCAGTCTCCAGTAATTGTTTCTGACACTATCACGATTGCAACTACCATACACATGTTCAATATTAAGGTGTTCCAACAACATCTCGCAATTCAATTTGAGGTGATGTGATCATATACTATGATCCACTATACGATGAAAGCAACTATTGGTAGTCTGAATCGTTACCCTTGGAACAAAAACAAAAACAAACACAAACATTATATGTATCAATTGTTTTCATATTCAATTTATACGAACTACATAAGCGCGATAGTGAACATGAAATTGCTGTTGCTTCCAAACTACTAATCGAGCTTCTGAAAATACCAAGTAAAACTTGACATTTTGTCACAGTAAACTTAGCAGGTATTTGGCAAAATCTGCCAACAAACTCTGTAGTTGCAGTACTGCCAATATGTTATGAATATATATATTTTAATGTTGAGGCATTCCACAGTAACTGAACCGAAAATTTTCCAATTTGCCGTCCGACCATATTTGATTTTCTTGAAAAGTTGTGTGCCGGGGGTTTCAATGGCGAACAATTCATTCATGTTAACAAAAAATTCCCCTCAAAATATTCCCCAAGACACAGTGCAAATTTTCCAAGGTCAGTGAGGAGGCCTAACTTTGACGACCCATAACTCCAAGGCTGAGAGCTATTTCATTGATTTTTTTGTTGAATTGGGATGAATCAAGTAACAAGTTGGCTATCTCGAATTTTCGATTTTCAATTTATTTGGTCACGTGACTCAGTGACCTAGTTTTGGCGTCGCGACCTTGACCTTTTGGTTGCTGAAATTAAAACTTTCGTGTGATGAGCATTTGAGCCAAATAAAGAAGCGTGTGGTCCGACCTACAAAAACTACTTTTTGGGCTCGCAATGTTGACACAGCACGCTGTTTGGGACCCTTGTCCGCCGATAACTTCGCTTCTAGTTGGCATATGGTGTAGAAATGGTCTAGAGTGGCCCCTGATGACGAAACCTGTCAGTTGGTTTCTGCTACACTGACATCAGGTCACAAGGTCACATGACATTCAAGGCCATTTGAGGTCACGAACACGTTTATGGCTATAACTTTGCCCCTAATTGAGCAAAAGAGCTGAACTCAACACAATTGTGTTCGTCACGTCAACACGGTTGCAGTGATGCATGGCATGACCCCGATAGGTCAAGTTCAGTCACGTAAACTGGCCAGATTATCGATTTGATCCAACGGGGCCAAGGCATGCCTATGTTGTCATCTTTGTCCACGGCTTGCTCAAAATTATGTTGTAGTATGCCGGTGTAATGTCTGTGGTGCTGTTGGATGAATATTCCAACGAGATAAAGTTGTCGCTATTAATGGTGGTTACCCCTACGCCGCACAGGAACAAGAACAACTGAGTATTATTTCATGTCATGGGGCATGGCACGACGACTTGTACAGCGCGACACGACGGTATTGAGGTCAAAGTCCAATGTCAATAACACTGCGGAGTACGCCGTCGCGGAAGGGGAGCGCTCTGGTCTCTACCCCCTCCATAGGTCGGCGTCTATATTCCACAAACATGGGGTCTGGCCAGTTACAAATAGCATGCGCTGCAGACGCTGGAGACGCAAAGAACGAATTTTTGACAGAGGCATCGCACCATCAACAGCCATTTGTCAGTGGGGAGAGCAGTGACACCGTGTGAGGATTAGTCAGCTGACTTGTCGACAGTGTCGATAGACGTCCTTTATTTCGAAGACGGGAACGATGTGACGATCCTTTCTGATGTGACCCGTATAAGCGGCATAAGAAGAAAGTGTATAAAGGTGTTAGATTGGCACCCAAAAATCTGGTCCAGATAGTCGATAATCCCCGGCTACGTGTTGACAGTTATCTGTGTGATACTTGCCGAAAGCGTCTAACGAAGGATCCAGGCAACAAAACATTTCTCGCCGGGCAGCTTGTGACAAAGATCAAGTTTTTCTATGTCACAAAAGAGGAAGTGCATAAGGCTGAACAGGAGCTGAATGGCCGCTTCACCAGAGCCGTGACGATCGAAGGAACACGAAAGCACCACAGGTTCTGCACTGTGAGTCAGAAAATAATGCGCATCCACGCCCTCTCAGAAGACAAGACTGGCAAGCATGTCAAGATGTTGAAGTGATCTGTTGGTGCGCTGGTGTCGTATTCTATCGATAGGAATGTCAATAGGCACCTGCCATTTTACGTATAATCATGCAATCAGTACAAGAACACAAGGTCGTCAAATATGTCAAAGTGTTGAAATGATATGTTGGTGCGCTGGTGTCGTGTTGTTCTATCGATAGGCATATGTATATATCAATAGGCACCTGTAATTGTATCGGTGACCTGACCTCAGGTCACGTGGCATAACTTGACCCATCGGGGTCATCCCACGTATTACTGTAACCGTCTCGATGTGACGAACACAATAGCATTGAGTTCAGCTGTTTAGATCATTTAGGGATACAGTTTTAGCCAGAAATGAATTTGTGACCACAGATCCAATGACCTTGAACACCTAATGTCAATGTCACCTGATGACCTGACGGCAGTATAACAGGCACCAACCGACAGGTGTCGTCGTCGGGAGCCACTCTGGACCACTTCGAAACCGTATGCCAAATAGATGCGAAGTTATCAACGGACAGGGGGCCCAACCAGCGTGTTGTGTCAGCATTGCGATGCCCAAAAGTACTTTTTACAGGTCGAACTCCACATATGGCCTCAATGAGGCTCCACCTATTTATATATTTTAAATGGCCTCAATGAGGCTCAAATCGTCATCCGACGAAAGTTATAACTTCAGCAGCCAAAAGGTCGAGGTCACGCCGCAAATGATAGGTCACGAGGTCACGTGACCTAATAAATTTAAAATCGAAAATACGAGATAGCCAAGTTGTTCCTTTTCATTCATCCAAATTCAACCAAAGAAAAGTTAAATGAAATAGCTCTCTTAGCCTCGGGGTTATGGGTCGTCAAATTTAGGCCTCCTCACTGACCTTGGGAAACTTGCCAAGACTCTATCTTGGGAAATATTTTGGGGGGATTTTGTCATCATAAATGAATTGTTCGCCCTTGAAAGCCCCAGTACAAAACTTTTCAAGAAAGTAAAAAAATTGTCGAACGGCACCCACCGGTTGAGTTACCATGGAATGCCGCCGTTAATAGTGTCTTTATTCAGTGCGGATATTTATCCCACCCGAAAGAAGCAGGTGACTGCTTGACCCCGTTCACGACAATGGGGGACCATGACCGCATTCCCCCACCTGGATCCGCATGCTAACTGCCAGCCGTACCCCCGCCCCCCACCACCACCAATGACCGCCGCTCACCGCTCCTCATCCACAATCAATTAGCATTGCTCATTGTCTAAGCGTTACTGTGGAGGGGGAGTTAACTCGGAAGGTGTGGTCTGGTCTCCATTGGAGTCAAAAATAGAGGACCCCCAACCAAACCTTGCTAGGCGAGGCCTTGGCTCGTGGGGATCGGTGTAGTGGCTTGTTCTGTTACGATTCAGTCAACGGGACATAATGGTGTCTGGGCTTGGTATATTGTGGGGGGGGGAGTGACTGAATTTAGGGAGCGTGGTCGTATGCAGGTGTGGTGAAGTGAGTGTGGTTACGTGGTGATCTGGTTCGGGGTGCGTGGTCGTGTTTAGGATACTGTGCAGAGGCGTGCTCGTGTGGTGATCTGGTTCGGGGTGCATGGTCGTGCTTAGGATACTGTGCAGAGGCGTGCTCGTGTGGTGATCTGGTTCGGGGTGCGTGGTCGTGCTTAGGATACTGTGCAGAGGCGTGCTCGTGCGGTGATCTGGTTCGGGGTGCGTGGTCGTGCTTAGGATACTGTGCAGAGGCGTGCTCGTGCGGTGATCTGGTTCGGGGTGCGTGGTCGTGCTTAGGATACTGTGCAGAGGCGTGCTCGTGCGGTGATCCGGTTCGGGGTGCGTGGTCGTGCTTAGGATACTGTGCAGAGGCGTGCTCGTGCGGTGATCCGGTTCGGGGTGCGTGGTCGTGCTTAGGATACTGTGCAGAGGCGTGCTCGTGTGGTGATCTGGTTCGGGGTGCGTGGTCGTGTTTAGGATGCTGTGGGGAGGCTCGCACCTGGCTCTGGCGATGACGTCGTACGTGCTGAGGTCGGTGCTGATGGGCTGGTCTCGCTGCTCATTGCTGGGCAGGCGCTCGAAGGCGTCCACAACCTGCAGCAGATGCCAGCTCCTGTGACGGCGTTCACACACCAGTTCGGCACGACGGACAGCACGTGCCGGTCAGCAGTGTGACGAGGAAGACACAGCAGTGGAGCTGACGACACGTGACTATGCCGCACTGGAGGACCAGCAGCGTGCTGGACAGCCAGCGTGCAATCAGCGGCGGTAGTGACTCTGCCAACCGTTTCAGTTGTATATTGAAAACACGTGTAACGGATTTGTAACCGAGATCACAGATTGCACGCATCCTGTAAAAACGTAACTTTTACCAGAGCAGGACGGAATAGGGATAAGGTTGGTTGGTTGGTTATTTGTTTTACGACACATCGACCATTGAGTAATGTAGCGTCGCCTATCTCTCACGCCGATTGGTCGCGGGCGAAGAGTAGCGACAGGTGAGACTCGAACCCACAACCTTTCGATTGTGAGACGAGCAACTTACCCCTAGGCTACTCGTCCCCAAGTGAAGATAAGGGTAATTGTGGGGTAACACTCAGCAATATCTTGTGGAATACATTTCCACGCATACATAATGCACCTCATACGACATCTTTCCCGCACATTTCGGCTAAGAAACGACAAGTTCTGTCGCATCACAAAACTACGATTGATAGACCTCAGCTTACGTCAGGTGCTGGGCTCATGACGCAGCTACCATCGAACATGTGCCATTTCGTGCGCTTAAAGTAGCTTACATCTAAGATGGCATATTGCTAAAGACCAAGGGGGCCTTTCCAAGGTCAGTGATCACTGGGATCACGGAACTAGGTCGACTTAGAATGCCCGTTTGTGGTTTAATAATGTACTGCAGTTGGCCGTGTAATGGAACTTCGTGTGCATTATATTCCAGGGGATTTAAAAACACGTTGGGCTCACGGTTGGATTTTTACTTTGGAAGCCCGGATGAGGAAAATGCTGGGGTGATGTAATACAGAGAAGATATTTTTCTTCAAACGAGTGACATCAGAATCTCAGGTTGCACTTTCCAGTGAATCTTGAACAATTTATGTCGTCAAAATCGTTAGCACGTCAAACAGCAACATTCAACCTCACAGGGATAAAAATGAGATAATTTTCTGGAGACTGGAGAGGATAATGTTCTGAATGCCGAAAAGTCACAAACGGCCTGCTTTTCCAAACCTGGTCGTGAATTTTTGTTTGGATGGTATTTGTCTGTTTTACCGCTGGCAAAACATGCATATCATTGGAATTTTAAAGACGTGTTTTCGCCGTGTTAAAACAAACATACGTGTTCCGTTGTGATTTTTGTCGAGAGCAAGCCATCTCATTGAGTAATCATCCCAATCCAACTAAGGACATGAGTCTATATGAATTTCGGGCAGAGGTGGTCATATATTCATTTGTTTGGGCACGAGCTCACCATCGTTGCCTTGGCTCCACCAATTCCTTGCCATCCATCTTAACATGGGACCCAATGGGGTGGGGGCCACTAACCAAATTGACAGCACTCATTGCCTCCACACATTGGTGCCATACACAATTATCAAACTTCTCTACCCATGATCTCGAGATTAAGGGCGCATCGACTGTACCGATGATCTCGGATTCATTGTATTGGAGCAAAAATGCATCTTGTGGTATTCTTACGGACTAAATTAGAATTAGCAACCATCTTTACCCTTATGAATCCCCAGTGGTGAACTCCAAGCCTTCACAAGCTAGCAGGCTCTAAAATCGCATTCCCCGCTAAGAAGATCGGTACAACGAAAATATCGAACCAGCTGCAAATACAATGATCTGTGACGTCACAGGTCAACTTATGTCGGAAGTAAAGTACACATTAAACGCCCAACATGCTGAACCATTGCCTCCCGCTTAACATTACCATTATTGGTTGTTGATCTTCGGAGGCATTAAGGGAGGGGCGGGTTGCCTAACGCCCACATTCCCGAATGGAATGCAGCGGAATATCTCGGTCAGGCTTGGGCTATGCTATGGCTCTAGCAACGCATCGAAGGCTTTGGGTCGCATAGCGACATCAAAATATCAGGCAGATTGTTCTCCGGCCAAAAGCAGTGACAGATGGGACTCGAATCCATAATCCTTCGCTTGGTACATGGGCATCTTACCCCTAAACTACTCGCCCCAGGAATAACTTGATAAATATCAGGTTAAGTAGCGCAATACTTCATACTGGATCCTGGCTCCGCCGTTACGAGTGGAGTAAAAAATGGTTTCAATACATGAATATTTTATATACAATACATATTCTATATACATATACACATATATTATATGTACATATATATTACATATATATATATATATATATATATATATATATATATATATATATATATATTACATTACGGTCAGCACATCGCCACATCACATTAGGCCAAGTTCACATCACTGCCAGTCCGCTCCACCACACCACAGTTGGCTCATCAGTAAAGGGCACTCACCAGTAGCGACTGGAGGTAGCTGAGGGCGTACTTTAAGAGACTGCCGCCGTCGTCGTCAATCATGCTGACCCGCTTGCAAAGACGTTCCACCTTGAAGAAGCGCTCGCGGAGGGAGTCCTCGGTGAAGACGCCTCGCTGCAGCGCCTCGTCAGGCATTGACGCCAGCACCGCCTCGACGAACGGGCTGCTCTCGCCTGTCGGATACGGAGCACGTTCAGGGAGCGCACACCGCCGCCTCCAGCCGTGTGCTCCCTTAACTTACCTGACGAACGGGCTGCTCTCGCCTGTCGGACAGGGAGCACGTTCAGGGAGCGCACACCGCCACCTCCATCAGTGTGCTCCCTTAACTTACCTGACGAACGGGCTGCTCTCGCCTGTCGGACAGGGAGCACGTTCAGGGAGTGCACACTGCCTCCTCCATCAGTGTGCTCCCTTAACTTACCTGGCGAACGCGGCAACTATAGCCAGCCGGTGCCCGCCTCTGTGCCATGGGTGCCCACGCTTGTCGCTCAACACTTCAGTGCACGCGAGTTGATTGCTTTATTATTTGGGCTTAAGGGCGTCATTTGGCGTCCAGTAAACGAATTAAATGCACAAGAGCTCTCTCAAGCCATAATATACCCGTGTCTAAGCGGGTGAGCATATAAACTCTTGCTGTGAGCTGGACGGGTAATGATACTTGCTCGACGATTGACTGCATTATTAATATTATGCTTTCTGAACTTGGAATACCATTGGTAAGCATTACTGTCAGCAAAAAAAAACTCGCAAATGCACAGGTTTCACTCACTATTCAAGTGATTTGTCTTGCCATTGGTTCCTAAAAGAATCGGTGGCAAACATCTGAGTAAGTGTTCAGTGCAGCTTACCCTGGAGGCGAAATAATTAGTGAATAGCAATGATCAATGAGTTCGAATTACACGCAGATCGAAGGCTTCATTCTACGAGATGACGACCGGGCGCATCTAATTTAGACAAGGCATTTTCCAACATCCAGGAAATGACGACAGGAAACATCGAATTCAGCCGGAACATTTGGCAACATCCACTAAATGACGCCAGGAAGCATCCAATTCAGCCGGAACATTTCGCAATATATGTGACATCGCGACGGGAAACATCGAATTCACTCAAGGCATTTTGCGACGAGGCAAGTGTCTGTGTTAAGTTAGGTTAGCCATAGGTTGCAGGGTTAGCGGTTCCCACCGAACTATCACACATCTAGGTGGCACCTCACAAAGCGTTGATGTGGAATAGGCGAGTAGTGCTGATATTGAAACGAGACACACGTTCGTGCCATTTTCATTGCATCATGATTTTGTCACATCATTTCAAGAAAGACAAAAATGATTGCACTTGCCAAATCGACAGCGTGAGGTCTATGGCCTGTAGAGTGTGGTGACTGTTGACCTAGATGCAGCCGGTAGATTTTCCGAAACATGCGTGCTGCTTAATTTGTCTGCTAGACGCAGAGGTAAACAAAAACACTTCGACCACATGAAAACGTCCACCTTGCAACTGTGCCGTGAAGATGGGTGCATACACGTGAGAGGCAGCGTGCTTTTTCATTCCATCAAATCGGCCATTTTCGGGTGCATGTAACCCACACGGAAAGCTAAGCATGGATGTCCAGTGCACCATTCTTAACATTAAATAAGCAAATGTCATGCTGGTGGTGCCAGACTTGAACGAACTTAACACACGCTCAATGAGTGAGCAGGTATGCAGCACGAAATCGCTTCATGATAGGCCTTCTGAATGGTTCTTTATGATTAAGACATTGGCAGTCAACAGGAGCACAGAATGTACAAAACAAATTGCATTTCACATCAACAAGGCACATACGAAGCTACAAGCAAGAGTTATAACAGTTAGGCCTTAATGAGCAAAGAAAACTGTTCCTGCACCTGGATTTATATCATGGTTGGCCAAGGTTGGATTTAAACTTGTGCCTGTGGCAAGAAGCCTGTGACATCAAAATCTCAGTTTGCACTTTCCAGTGAATCATCACAGAGCAGTCCGTTGTCAAACAGCACCATTCAACATTGAAATGAACAAATTAGGAGGAAAACCGTACGGATAGAATACTGTTCTTGATGCCAAAAATTCAGACAGCGATTATTTGTAAAATACTGTTCTTCAACCCATCCTACCCTTCAAACCCTCAATGTAATGGACAGCCAGGCCTATATGGCAGACAGTAAGGCTACGCAGGATTGCGATGGCTGACCGGATGTGGAGCAGGGTATCTTGTCTCTAGGACATTGTCTGCGGTCGTGAAAGCTTTGGATCAAAATCTGGCATGTGTAATGTAATGTGAATCATTCTTCGTCGAAAACTGCATCTTTGAATTTTGAATCATGTATGCGATTACAGGTCCGCGACATAATAATAACATCCCTTGTGCATACATCTGGATAATTACGAAAACAGTCACAAGCAGGGTGGGAAACTTGCTTTCCGGTCGGAGTGCAAACAGATTTCTCCCGGAGTACATTTTCATGCACATAATATTTTTGAGGCATGTAATCTATTTGCCGGTAACCGACGAGAAAAGCATATGTACCAAGTCAGTGTCTACGTAATAGGCATAATACACATCATTTTTGGTCACATCAAAGCATAGAAGCAAAGAAGTGAGCAATGGATGGCACCACAAGACAGTGAGTTGTGATCAGCTCAGCTTTGTCTCTCATGACTCACAGGAGCAATGCGCCTTCCTTTCTCTGTTGGTCTCAGCATAGTGCTAGGCAAAATGAAAAACACAAATAATTCACGGTTCACCCTCAGCTCAGAGCGTACACCTACCTACATACACAGCCAATTCCCTGCACGATACGGACCCACAACACTACCTCACACGCAGTCGGAATCGACGGCGGTGCGCAGAGGATCAGTCAAGGTCTTGTGTTTGCGGCATGACGATGTTAAGTGTTCAAAACACGTGTTCAAAGTTGCTAATGGTTATGACGTCATTTAAAAAATACCTTGCATTGATTGGTTAAAGGACAGTTTTCGTAACAGAAAATGCTAACGCAGCAAATTCCGATCGGCGGCCTCCGCTGCACTCCGGAAGCGACTCTTAAAGCAGTCAGTTTTTTCCCACTATAGGGTGGCTCGAAAGCAAGTTTCTGGAGACGCACCGGCCGAATTTGTACCGACCGGAGGCCATTATATTCAGTGCGCATGCGCGAAGTTTGGCGCGTTGTCGTCGGTATTTCCGCTGTTTGTGGTTTCGTGTTGTGTGTGTGTTCGGTTGCTGTCTGTGCTTGATGGTACGAAAAGTGTATAGTTATTTGGTAACCGTAAGTAGAATAACATGTTTGGTGGATATTTTCTTCAATCCTGCATTAGTTTTTTAGTAGTATTTTTGTTCCTTCTGTATGTTTGTGTCGGAGTACATGTGGAGCCCATTCTATCCAGTATGAATCCGGAGTGCAAAAATGTTTTAAGAGATGAAATCTCTTAGAAAGTGCCTTAATTCCCACCCTGGTCACAAGTAAATCTCGAGTCTCAGTAGTCACTAGCATCTCGAGTGTTTTTGATGACAGAATGACAAACGAATATTGCGAACCACAAACGAACCAAAAGAAAACAAGAACCAAAAGAAAACAAGAACCAAAAGAAAACAAACCTGGGCACACCGTAATTGTGGTTGGAAATAATAGCATACCATATATATATAATGTATGCAGTATAAGCATAAGAGCCGACGAACCACGTCGCTAGATGTCGCCGTACCTGCTGCCTGTTTGATGGCGGCCACCTCCTGGCTGAGCGGTCTGAGCTGGTCCTCCCAGCTGCGGGCGGCCAGCTGGCCGGTGCGTATGGCCCGCTTGAGGCCCTGACAGGCGGCCCACATCTGCTGGGCACGGTGCGCCGCCCGGTCCAGGTCGGCGCGCGCTGTGGACCGCGTCACAACGGTCACCACGAACTCACAGCGTCGCCAAGGTCAGAGCGTCACCAAGTCGTCACGGCCAGCTCGTGTCTGAGACGCACAGACGTCTCGCACGTGTCGCACAGGCGTCACCACCGACCGGCGGGCACCTCCACAGTGCTGCAGCACGAACAGCGCAGCGTGCGACCGGCGGCCACCTCCACATTGCTGCAGCACGAACGGCGCAGCGTGCGAGAACGATCGTGCGACGATTGCGACTGGCCAATACGCCGCTGACGGCCAAATCCCGGAGCGGTTCATCAGCGCTGGGCGGTGGGGGCTGTGTGCTGATGGGCGCACCAGTACGCTGGCACACGCCGGCATCACAGAATCTGCGCCGACGCCCAGATTGTCTCATCGAGATGATCTAGATGACACCTAACCAGTCAGCAAGCCATAATCTTGGTGGCTTGAGCTTGGTGGCTTGAGGGCCGGCCCTTCTCACATAAAACATCGCGCCTGATACCTCTGACTAGCGTTGTCCCCGACACTTCTGACCTGTAATGATGTCTCCGGCACCACTGACATGTGTTGGTGCTCCGCACATCTGACAAGTGGTGTCCCCGACACCCCGGATTTGGTGTCCTGGGCACCCGTGATTTGGTGCTCCTGACACCTCAGGCCTGTGGTAGTGTCTCTTACACATTGTGACATGTGACGGCAGCCATTATATGTGGTGGTATTTCTGACGCCTCTGACTTGTGGTGGTGTCCCCGATATCTCTGGCATGTGATGGTGTCAGTGAATCCCCTGGCCTGTCTAACATGTCACCAGGACCAATTCCTTGACACTGTGATGTCATGGTATCACTGACATGTGATGGCGTTCTCGACACTCCGGACCTGTGATGGTGGCCCTGACACCTTGCGATATGTGGTGGTGTCCGTGATGCCCGTGGAAAGAGATGATGTCCCTGACACCTGATACATGATGGTGTCCCTGACACTCCTAACCTGTGATAATGATCCTGACACCCCTGGACTATGATCCTTTCCAACATCCCTGACCCGTGATGGTGTTCGACATCCATGACCTGTGATGGTGTCCTTAACGTCTTTGACCTATGATGGTGTCATTGACGCCTGTGACCTGTGATTGTGTCCTTGACGACCCTGACCTGTGATAGTGCCCTTGACACCCCTGACCTGTGATAGTGTCCTTGACACCCCTGACCTGTGGTGGTGTCCGACACCCCTGACCTGTGATGGTGTCCCTGACACCCTTGACCTGTGATGATGTCCTTGACACCCCTGACCTGTGATGGTGGCCTTGACGCCCTTGATCTCGCCAATGACACTGGCCAGCTCGCCCTGGAACTTGCTCTGCTCGGCACGCAGTCGGTCCTCGTGCTCCGCCTCGATCCTCCTCCTCAGCTCTCGCTCCTGCACGGCCAGCACGTCCTGTCGGCGGCGACAGCGGGCTTAGCAGACATCCAAACAGGGCCGCCACAGCTGCCCCAGCCCTTCAAAGAAGTGTCCACCCCCATCAGATAACCCACGGAGAGTCAGAAGCTAGTCTATCACCATCAATATAAACCACTTGCCTTTCATTTGACAAAAACAGCAGTATAAGCTTTCACCGAATCCAGGTTCATGGCTCTAGCAAATCCAGGTTCATATCCATGCATGGTCGGAACCTCCGTGGCCTTCGTCGCCTCCTACGTTCAGCATCCATGCTCAATAGTGTCACTCTTTGTTGATTGTCACAGTAGTCACTTCAAATCACTTGACAGAGTTCATATAAAATCACTTGATAATCTCAGAGCATGCACATTTACCATGGATGGGGCAGAGTAAACTCTGCTATTAAGTTCCACTTCACTTTTACTACAAGATGTGGTTGTAGGTGTAAGTAGTAATTTTATGAAACAGCCTGCCTGAGCTTAGCCCAGGATAGTAGTAAGTAGTAAGTAGGAAATATTAAGTTTGAAGTTCGAAAATAAAATTGTAGATTTTGCTTTATGAAACAGACTTTTACTACTTACTACTTACAACGAAATTTTGCTTTATTAAACAGGCTACAGGTAGTAATGACAAGGGGTGGGACTGTATGCAGATGGTGATATGGTGATATTGGATATAAGTGTAGGTGTTGACTGTGATATGAGACATGTATGCGGATAGTAACAGCAGGGGTGAGGCATGTCTGGAGGTGGTGATGGCGACATGGGATATGACTGCAGGTGGTGACTGTTATATGGGACATGTCTGCAGGTAGCAACAGAAGGTGTGGGACATGTTTGCAGATGGTGACAGCAGGGGTGGGACATGTCTGGAGGTGGTGATGATCGCATTGGATATGACTGCAGGTGGTGACTGTGATATGGGACATGTCTATAGATAATAACATCAGGGATGGGACGTGCCTGCAGGTGGTGACTGTGACAATGGATATGGCTGCAGGTGGTGATGCTGATATGGGACATGTCTGCAGACGGTGACAGCAGGTGTGGGACATGTCTGGAGGTGGTGATGGTGACAATGAATATGACTGCTGGTAGTGATGATGATGTGGGACATATATGTAGGTGGTGATGGTCACATTGGATATGACTGCAGGTGGTGACTGTCATATGGGACATATCTGCAGATAGTGGCAGCATCGGTGGGACATGACTGCAGGTAGTGACTGTGATATGGGACATGTCTACAGATAGTAACAGCAGGGGTGGGACATGGTGATATGGACGGTGCTGCCGGAAGTACGGCAGTACCGGGACGTGCCTGCAGGTGGTCTGAGTGGGCGCCCGTCTGGCGGCGCAGCTGCTGGCGCATCTCGTTCTCCAGCTCGTTCTGCAGCGCCGCCAGCTGCTGCCGGTGGTACAGCTCAGACTGTCGCTGTTGTCGGCTCAGCTCCGAGTTCAGCCGGTCGTCCAGCAGTACTTCCAGCTCGCGCCTCTGCTTCTCCAGCGCCGAACTGAACTTCTGCTGCTCCACTGTCTGTGGGGAAGACAATGCTCAGCCTACGATGCTCCGCCATCTGCGACGGGTAAATATAAATAAATACAAACATATATGAATACATACACTCACGCACGCACGTACAAACTCGAGCACGTCACCAATGGAGCAACTGCTCACTCAAATTTCCCATGGTTCCCTAATCCCCCATGGACTCACCGTCATCCTGGCCAGCTCTTTTTGCAGGTAGAGCACCTTGCGGTACGAGTACACGAGGAGCACATTGAGCTCCTCTGCCGACAGCTTGCTGTTGTTCTCGCCGA
This sequence comes from Imbricaverruca yamaguchii, assembly GCA_034440575.1. NCBI lineage: Eukaryota > Metazoa > Arthropoda > Thecostraca > Neoverrucidae > Imbricaverruca > Imbricaverruca yamaguchii. Next base: position 34,114 of record JAOTOL010001399.1, read on the forward strand.
GTACGATGCCGGGCACGATGCTCGACATCTCCTGCTGGAACTTGGTGCGAGCCGCCTCCACCAGCTGGCAGAACTCGTCCATGACGCGCGCCTCACTCAGCGCAGCCGACACCTGTTGATCGTGGCGACAATGCCAGATGTTGGTTTTTGCCGGTAGGTGTCAGTTCATGTGTTGGACGGTGTGCCAGAGTAGAATTTTCCACCCCGCCCTAAGGTTTTCCGAAGACAGTAAAGAAACGGCGAGCGGCAGCACGCGGAAATTTTGCATACCTCTTCCCACATCAAGTCGGCATGTGACAATTTTGAAGTCATGTAATTCACTGTCACCGAGTGATTCAAGGCCATGTGAGGTCACCTGCAAAAATAGTTTGACCAGCCATCAAGCTTTAACAGACAGATAATTGAACTATGCTTTCAGCATTTGCTAATCTTTGGGGATACAACAAAACGCACCAATGATTTTTAGCATGTGATTTTTCGTTTTTCATTGCATATTTGTGTTGCACATTTGCCCGTTTGGATTAAAATCGAAGATCCAGGCTTAAGTAGGCACTTTTTATGAGTGGGACTTGACGTAAAATGTCTCCCGGAGCCCTCCACCCATTAGATAAAAAATGTACAAAACTTACAAACTTCTCTTTTTTTACTTTCCAAAGAAAAACTGATTTCTGGGTGGGCCAAACATTTTGGTTCCACGGTCGATTTCGCCTTCCTTCGGGTTTTTTCAAAATATGAATATTCTATATATTACATTTTTAAATCGCGGAATCCCTCTTTTTCACACAAATGTTGTTCACTGCATCCTATCCTTATTAACCGCAAGATGCGCTCAGATCATGACATTCATGACTATCCAACCAAGGTGCATCAAAGGTCCCACAGAGACAAGGCCAACATACAGGGTGCATAGTGTATTTTGGTTGTCTAAGCACTAAACACAATGCAACTGCATCAAATTGCTCCGCTTAGGTTTCATGTCTTCCATATCAAGAGTACAATCATGTACCGAGGGTTCATACTGCAGGATTCATTATGACTCAAATGAGGTACTTAGTTATAGCTACACCAAATGGTAGTTTTACCATCCTAGCAAGTTTCCATTACCTACCAATGCATGTAGTCAATTTGACAACTATATAAAAGTCGATACAAAAGAGGGAAAAGGAAGTCCACAAAGATACAGTCCACGCGGTTCCAGCCCAACATGTAAGGGCTACGAGACAGATACGAATATCATTGAAAGAAGAGTAAATCGGAAAAGAACGCATATAAAAATGAGAGTAGCACATTGGTTAATGGGCTGCACTCTAACATTGGCACACCATAGCGAAACAAACCCACTGTATTACACTACACACAGTACAAGTACTATTTTGTACTGAGACATCCAAGAGCATATTGTACCGACTGGATTTCGTAAATTTATAATTGCCAATACATGCACACTTTGCAACTTAAAAGCACACATACACCCATACAATGTTTCCAACCATTCATTGCAAAGCTATTCGGTTGCATCAGGAATAGTAATGGTGTTGACGGACAAAGGCGTGCTGACTCACTTTGTTTTTGGCCGTGTCCAGCCTATAGTACGCGTTGGAGAGAGACTCTTGCACTGGAAGCAGTTTGTCATTTGCAGCTGTGATCTTGTTGAGCCGAGATTCCTCTAAAACTGCCGACAGCTTGTCTAGGTACTCTCTGTTGGAGAAAGAAAAACCGATGCAGCCCATGGTTTGCGAAACATTAACCAATACAAAGTAAAACAGTGAAACTTATTACCTTCCAAACAGGACATTATAGCTGTGATGTCGATCCTCAATATCGCTACTACAGAAATAAGAAAAAACAACAGCAATGCTTGTGACCAATGTGTTGCCCATCGATGACGTGGTCCACCAGTACGTCTTGCGCACGCAATATCCGCAATTTCCGAATTTTTCGCACCTAGCAACGAACTAGCGAGTCGCGGCCCAGAGCCATCACCTCGCAATTGGAGAGACGACAGCAACACCTGCGGCCCAAACACTCCCCATGCAGGACAAATGGCACTGGCACCACTACTTTGGGTACTCAACACCCGAGAAACAGAAGATGTCGAAGCGCCGCTCACTCACCGGGCCTCCCGCGCCGACTGGTCCGCCTTCTGACAGAGCTGGGCCTTGACACTGGCCGAGTCCTTCACCTTGGACCAGTCGACCTCGGACGAGTCGTCCTGACTTCGGAACACGCGCTCCACGTGACCTGCCGGCGCCGGTGGTGCCATCAACCGCGGCACTTGACACACCAGCCTGCCGCCGACCGACGGCGCCCCAACACCAGCAGTGTGACCAGCAGCGTAAGTATCAGACAGGACGCAGCACCAGCAGAGTGACCAGCAGCGTACGTACAGAACACAGTACCAGCAGGGTGACCAGCAGCGTACGTGCGCACCACAGACAGAACACAGTACCAGCAGGGTGACCAGCAGCGTACGTGCGCACCACAGACAGAACACAGTACCAGCAGGGTGACCAGCAGCGTACGTGCGCACCACAGACGGGACGGAGCACCCACCGACGACGGCGGCGGCGGCGCGCTGCTGGTCGTCCACGGCCAGGTCCAGAGCCGTCTGCGCCTGCTCACTGAGCTGCTTCAGCAGCTGCTCCAACGCCAGGTTCTCGACCACTGCGTCCGTCTCCAGGGAACGCGCCCGCTCGGCCACCAGGTCCGCCTCTGAGGTCACGGCCGGGCACACGGGTCAGTGGATGCGGGCTAGTGGAGCATCGCATCATGCGGAAACACATAGAATTGATTATGATGGTTCAGATATAATGGTTGATATGGGTCAGGATTGCCTATGCTTTCCTCCCCCCCCCCTCTCAAAAAAAAATACAACCCGACCAATACCACATCCCAAATGCCAAAGAAACCATTCACCAACATCCAACATACCTACCAGTACCCATCTGCATACATATCTAGCCCTATTCACTTGATATCGCGTAACACAAGCGTCGATGGAGTGCTGATCAATAACTTTCGAAATCCATCCATGCACATGTGCATATCTCCGCAAGCATGTGTTGCATTTCATGAATCTACACTTCTCCTTGCTTCCACTCATAACACATTTCACCAAGTGGCCTCAGGGTTCCCTGGTGTTACTAGCCTGCCACCTTGCTGGGGTACTCCGGAGACTACTTTCTAATTTTGAAGATTGTCCACCTGGTGGTGGACAATCTTCAAAAAGAAAAGTGAGGCATTCCTGAGATGGCCGTTCTGTTTCTTGGGCACTTTGTCATAGACAAACTTAAAGGACGTCGAACCTGTAATAGTGCGTGTCGCCAGATATGCTAGGCTATTGCATCTGAAGCAGGGATTGACATTAGGACAAACTTTCAATGCAAAAGAGGGGGCCACATTTTAAAAGCATGTTATATCCAAAATATAGGGCAGGTTTCTTTGCATCTGTAAGTGACTCACCAGTTTTTGGAGAAGACTCTTCTGGCTTTGAATATGCAAGCGACAGGGCCGAGGGCTTCGGTTCCTCCTGTACGTTGACTACATGGGCCGCAGCTGGTGGATGGGGCAGTTCGTCAGACACACGCTCAGTGTGAACAAGTTAAGCTAAATTGAAGGTTAGACACACAATTTAAAATTTAACAGACTTGTGAAACAAAAGCATTGCCAAGTAATGTTTGTTGTGAAAAAAACGATTCGGACACAATACATGTTTGTGCAAGGATTATATTGATATCACAAATATATATATATATATATATATATATATATATATATATATATATATTATAATTAAGCATAGCAATAATTATAATAACAATAACATTGCCACTATCACAGCAACCTGGCCATGATATTGGTAATAATCATAGTTATAATAATAATTATTATTCTTATTGATATTATCATTATAATCAGCATTGTTAACATTGCCATTATTAGTGGTATAATCATCAGGATTTGTTAGTTAGTTATTTGGGCTTTGGGGTCCTTCAACCAATCATTATGATTTGTATGCATATTAGCACCATTATGAACACCATTATCGCTATTTCTACTATCAAGGAAACACTTGGTGCAAATATGCTTGTGCTTTTTGGGATTAACTGCATTTACGAACATTAGCGAATGTAAACTGTCACACCCAAATTAATTCGTATTAGTGGAGCCGCCACCGACCACAATTATACACATCTCGGCATATTGTATTCCTTCAAAAAAAAAAAAAAAAATATTGAAAAGCCTAAGATGTACTCCTGCTGGTTCCATGCCTCAAGAGTTGGTAAAATCCACACAGTTTCAGAGCTGTAGCGCAGTCGATTTGGAGATAATACAACAAAAAAGTCAGGAGGAAGTAGTGGGGGAATTTGCCAGACCCCCACGCGAAAATAGGGATATGGCCTGCAATAAAACTGTCTTACATTCAGTCTTCGACTCGATATCAGTCGATGCCTTTGCAGCGGTCTTCTGGGATGATTGATCCACAGCCGACTTGATACTGCAGAAAATAGAGAGCATCAACAATGTATGCAAGCTATACAGTCATTCCAAGCCACATACAATTATCAGTCACTAGAAATGGTTAGTTATTAGGGATTCAGGGCGCATCGACTACATTGGTCATGTAGCGCCCACACTAGAAATGGTCAGAAAAGGCGGATGGTGATTACTAACTACTGACAAGAACATGCAAGATGCATTCTAAGACGCAAAACGTGAAAATACTGTGCTCAGTGACTGGATAATGCAGTCTTGATTGGACCATTTATATCTGGAAGGTACTGATGTTGACGTCGAAGGTTTGTATAAGCATTTCAAGAGAAAGTCTTCGGGTTTTTACTGGTTAAATGAATGAGTCCAGCTCGGCTAGTGGCTCCAAAGCCAGCATGTTAGTTAGTTATTTGGGTTTTAGAGAAAGCCAGCATGTGAAGTCCCGTATGTAGGCTCAGCGTAATTGTCTATTTCTCACTGTCCTTTAATTAAATGCATGGCTCCTTATCCATACCGGAGCGACTGCTTGTAATCTTCACGACGGCCCCACTCAGCTAGTGTGGTTTCCACCTTTGCTTTTTACATACTGTTGCAACATCAATGTTTTTTGGGGTCCAACATAGGAACCCAGTCTGATTCTGGGGCACATCTACCAATTCGATCATGGCGTTTGAGTTGCTGTTTCCTTTCATGTAGTTGTCACTGCACGACGCTGAATTTTGGACTCAAGTCGAATTTTCCTCATTCGGCACAAGATTTTGGAACGTTCTGCAATTCGTCGATAGTCAGACTCATCGAGAAATATGAGTGCATCAGGATCAAAACAGGCTCAGTGATAAAAGAGGTGGATGTTATATGAGCTGTCACGTCAAGACAGAGTAAAATTTCCGACAGTTCACCCCATGACGCTCACCTGGGAATTGGGTGAGAAAGGAGTGCTTCATCCAGCAATGGAAATGTAAGATGGGATGTGTCGAAAAGGTCCAAAACAATGGATACATACCACACCTACTGCGAACGATCATAGAATATAAAATGCAGACTGAATATACTCTACGGATAAACAGTGTATGGTTCGTACCTTGAATCAAGAATCCAGCATACAAGTTAAACAGTCGAAGTTAAGACCATGTGTTATGAAGGATGGTTAACAAATAATCATATCTAGATGTCGAAATCTCATATGATTTGAGGACTAGGAGTACCTATTGACACACGAAGTTGCATGGCATATGTAGACCTGAGTTAAGCTCCAGACTCTCATCGAGAGACTATATATAGGTTGGCCAGGGGCAGCCAGAGACAAGGCTCCCATGGTTACCACGCTCATAAAAGGAAATCAGAAACTGTACAAGACCACTCACATAAAATGAAAACAATGGGCGCTGTATAACCACTGCAGTTGATGCGCCCTAAAACCCAAATAACTAACAACTAAAATGAAAACAGTAACTGTGCGAGCTTCAAAATGCATTCACAACATTGGACAAAATTGCGAGGCCAACCTATCTCTCCCCGAACAATATTGGAAGTTCGCGTCACTTTTTGCCAGTGATACATATATGGTATGGTACATAGATACACACATGCACACATATCCACAAAAGCATGCATGCACATACATTTTATGTGTGTGTGCTCGTGCACACATACTCACACGTACACGCCTATACATTTATGCAGATGCAGATGCGTGTGTATATATATATATATATATATATATATATATATATATATATATATATATATATATATATATATACATATATATATATACACATATCCATATACACATATATACCTATATACAATAATAATAAAATATATGTATACAAGTCTTCTTACGCGCTTCTCGCTCGGCCCGGCAATAACTACTCACACCCTCATCTTGGACGGCACGTCAGGAATGCGTGGCGGCAACGCGTTCTTGGAGCCGAGTACCGCGTCCAAGAAGCTGTCCGCGTACGGCACGGTCGTCTCGAGTGTGTCGCGAAACGTCGGCTCCCACCAGGCGTAGCCGAGCGTGCCGGCCAGGGTCAGGGTGGCGGCGCCGGCACCAACCGCGGCGGCAGAGACGCCTTTCCTGGTGGCCGAGTCAAACGCTGTTACTGCCCTGCACACTCAACCAGTCATAGTGATATCGCACCTACGGTTAACCACCAAAAGCACCGCCAGTCATAGTGATGTCACAGCTGCGGTTAACCACCAAAAGCACCGCCAGTCATAGTAATGTCACAGCTGCGGTTCACTACCAAAAGCGCCGCCAGTCATAGTGATGTTCACTGTCCAAATACACCCCTAAAAACGTAAATACAGGGTACGACTAGGTAGTTTCACCATACAGTTTCCGCAGTGTCAAATCACGACAGCAACCATCGTGACAGCAATGCACTGCTGCCACTTTTGTGGTGGAAACTTTAGTGCCGCACTTCTAGAGATAGTTTGTCGCAAGATGAAATTAAATACTTGAAGGAAGCACAGCACCAATGTCATTAATCGTGATTGTGAAGAGGGCAATATTTAAAACACAACCCTGCGAAATGCCCATTCACAGGTCGATAGCGCACGGGTGTAGGAAAAAATGCACAAATGCGTCGCCAATAAGAACACAAAATGGTCTGCTAAACCGTCTGCAAAGGGATGCCCCTTCGACCAAGGATTCGACTTATGCAACAAATTAGCTTGAGCCGGTATTTTATTATTATTAAAGCTCCAATAGCCCATTTACTTTTGCTGCAAATATTCACGCACCTACGGAGTTTAGAGTTTAAGTATAGCGCACCGTAGCTGCATGCTCTCCTTTCGCGAACTACTAGTATATATTTTATGTCATCCAAAAACGAATTGTTTGGCCCTTCTCCAGAAATAACCACCAACTTGTAAAAGTAATCAGGTTTCGTGGAGTTACAATGAGCAGCATTGTTCTAAATCCGATATCAAATGTAACCGTTTGTTGAAGATTAGCTAATGGCAAACATGCAAATGTTCAAGTCGGTATTTAATAATTAAATTATTACTTGGACATACATTTCGTATAGAGTTTACAATTTCGCAAAGATTTGCATCCGGCCCTGCTTCGGTGACATACATTCTCGCACTGCGATGACCGTGTGTGCCCTCCGGTCGTTTCCAACTTGCTGTCGATCCGCTAGCCGCTGAATGCTTGCGCAGTATCAGGCCGAGATGGACGTAACACGATGAATTAGCACAAACAAGTCCGTAACCAAATCAATCCATGGTCACGAACAACCATGCTCATGGCAAGGCATAAAATCGCCCACGCTGATCAACCAACTTCACTGCTATCTGGAAATCTCCATTCAAGCTATACAAAAACAGATGGGTAGGCTAAGCCTGTACGCACCAGTGCATTGCGGCGCAGTAAACCACCAGAGGTCTTATGATGGATAGCGGCGAAATGCACTTACCCACAGTTTTATCTGTAGTGCTATGAGAACGTTTGCACGCAAACGTTACGCAAACGCAACACAATACTAATCAGGGCAGCATCAGTGAAGTGATCTGACACCGGTCATAACTGGCCTTAGCAAACGTAGCGGAGGATATGCGAGTAATGACATTGGACTGCACGTGTTGCTTCCCTGCACCTGCATAGGCAAAGCAAATAAGGGAAGGCTTCATTGTCTGGGGAAAAAAATGTCCCTTAGTAGATTTAGATATCTCCAGTTACAGCCTTAGTAGTGCAGCCAAAACACACATTTTATTTTGCACACGATATCAAACTGACAACCCTACAAAACTTCGGTGTGGCTGTGGGTACGCGGTTCGCAGACTATTGACAAATCCACCGGGGGGAGAGGAAGTGAGTTGGTAAATCTCCCCAGACAGTTGTGGGTTAATCTGCCAGCTGTCGAGTGGGGCATAACCAAATCTATATCACTGACTCCCCCAGTGTCCTTCATCGGTCATCTGGACAATTCCAACTTGGTCAGTGCGGACCCAGAGCGCACTCGCCGGCAGCTGGATGGTCGCAGGGACAAGTGAAGCAAGCAGTGACGTCACCAGACGTGCAGCTAGCGCCGTTACCAATGTCTCAGGATGCACATTTCGATCGATGCTGGCCGTGAAGTCTATAATATACAACAGCACAATGGCATAGTCATGGCAGACATGTGCAACTGCGCCACAGCTCGACTCGTCGACTGACTTTTTCATGGGCGCCGTTCCCTGTGCTCTGCCCGCCAGCTGTCCAGTCGGCGATACCAAGCGAGCTCCAGCCTGCCACAGACCGTCACAGTCAGACATGTCTACCCAGGCACACACCAGCACAGTCAGACATGTCCACCCAGGCACACACCGTCACAGTCATGTCTACACCGGCACAGACCGTCACAGTCAGACATGTCCACCCTGTCACAGACCGTCACAGTCAGACATGTCTACCCTGGCACACACCGTCACAGTCATGTCTACACCGGCACAGACCGTCACAGTCAGACATGTCTACCCAGGCACACACTGTCACAGTCAGACATGTCCACCCGGCACAGACCATCACAGTCAGACATATCCCCCTGGCACACACCGCCACAGTCAGACATGCCTACCCTGGTACAGACAGTCACAGTCATGTCTACACCGGCACAGACCGTCACAGTCAGACATGTCCACCCTGTCACATACCGTCACAGTCAGACATGTCCACCTGGCACATATCATCACAGCCAGACATGTCCACCCCAGCACAGACTGTCACAGTCAGACATGTGTACCCTGGTACAGACCATCACATTCAGACATGTGTACCCCAGCACAGACCATCACTGTCAGACATGTCCACCCTAGCACAGACCGTCACAGTCAGACATGTGTACCCGGGCACACATCGTCACAGTCAGACATGTCCACCCAGGCACAGACCGTCACAGTCAGACATGTCCACCCTGGCACACACCGTCACAGTCAAACATGCCTACCCTGGTACAGACAGTCACAGTCATGTCTACACCGGCACAGACCGCCACAGTCAGACATGTCCACCCTGTCACATACCGTCACAGTCAGACATGTCCACCTGGCACATATCATCACAGCCAGACATGTCCACCCCAGCACAGACTGTCACAGTCAGACATGTGTACCCTGGTACAGACCATCACATTCAGACATGTGTACCCCAGCACAGACCATCACTGTCAGACATGTCCACCCTAGCACAGACCGTCACAGTCAGACATGTGTACCCGGGCACACATCGTCACAGTCAGACATGTCCACCCAGGCACAGACCGTCACAGTCAGACATGTCCACCCTGGCACACACCGTCACAGTCAAACATGCCTACCCTGGTACAGACAGTCACAGTCATGTCTATACCGGCACAGACCGTCACAGTCAGACATGTCCACCCTGTCACATACCGTCACAGTCAGACATGTCCACCTGGCACATATCATCACAGCCAGACATGTCCACCCCAGCACAGACTGTCACAGTCAGACATGTGTACCCTGGTACAGACCATCACATTCAGACATGTGTACCCCAGCACAGACCATCACTGTCAGACATGTCCACCCTAGCACAGACCGTCACAGTCAGACATGTGTACCCTGGCACAGACAGTCAGTCAGTCATGTCCACCCTGGCGCAGACTGTCACAGTCAGACATGTCTACCCCAGCACAAACTGTAAGAATCAGACATGGCAACAGTCACACAGAGCATCACAGTCAGATAGGTATGTGTGTTTGTCAAAACATGCTTTGTGTGTTTTGAGGAGTACCCAATCTCGTGATGCCGACACCAACCACAACGATGTGAACACCTATGCTATAAATCGGTATTGTATAACACAGCACCTCGGAGGCAATGTCTTCAACTGGAATTGCACTTTGAGATGCTCATTACTACCATCTCGGATCCGTTACGGTGAGCATAAGCACCATACTCGTGAACGGGACACAGTTAGAAATGAAGAATGAAGACTGCACAACACCCACCAAAAATGACGATGTCGATTCACTCCTTTGCGAAAGATGTCAATTCACTGTTTTGATTCACTGTTTTGGCACAGACTGTCACAGTCTGTGCCAGGTGGTATATCCAACCCTATTTCGCGAATAATGTATCCCCACAGTCAGAGATATCAACCCAGGCACAGAGCATCACGGTCAGATAGGTCAGCCCCAGCACAGAGCATCAAAGTCAGATAGGTCAGCCGTAGCACAAACCAGCACAGCTAGATGTCAACCCTGGCACAGAGCACCAGTCACAGATGAGGTCAGCCCTGGCACAGACTGTCAGTCAGATAGGTCAACCCTGGCACAAACAATCACAGTCACAAATGTTACAACAGGACAAATGCAACACCCAGAATTCAGATTAGTAGTTCACGATCGTCGCAATACTCCTGTGGAACTGAGTGTTTCAGGGGGTAAAGTCATGGGGAAATGAAGGAAGATCATAAGTGTTCCTAATGTTTTGTGGGGGATTGGCACACACATATGTACATGATGATAATCTTATGGACAAACATGGATATTATCTGACCTAAATCGTTACGAACAAGGACGATACCTAAACAGGGCTGTTCTTTTCTGATACTATATACAAGAAGTCTCTATGGAATACTGGATTCAACTGTGACATCTCCAAGACATTGTTGCAACATTACATGTTCGGTTTCTTCATGTACAAATTATCTGCCCTTCGAATTGTTGTCTTTACTAGATGATTTCCTGGACGCACCCACAATTATTAAAAATAAATAATAGGAGTTTTGGTGCGACACTTTCTGCCACAAAACCGCTTGCGACGGATTTCGTGTCGGTTGCCGGGATGCTCAGTTATCTCAGTCGGCAGTGTGTTGGGATTGTAATTGGGAGGATTTGTGTTTGAGCCAATGAGAGAGCATGTTTTACCGATGCTTCTAATGACACAATTCAGTAAACGTATCACATGCATCATCTCTTCAGTGTTGCATACACATCTCAATATAGGTTACTATAGAAACACAGGAGGAAGTAAGTGCTTCCACAGCTGATAAATGTAGAACGATATTTGGCTATACTGCACTTTGAGAACTTTTTGTTGTTCATACAGCATGCTTGGTGGCATCCTTAACTGGATGTAACTGGAGCTGATCAATCATATAATCATGGCCATGATCTGCATTAAGGATTCCATATGTAGCTTGCAGAAATGTTTCAAATAGATATGACATGTTTCAGTCGTACGTTCAGAAATACGTTTGTCAGTTCTGCAATTCATACACTGCCGAATATCTTTGTGGTGCATTAATAAAATGTCTAGCTCATATCTCACTTGCCAGCTCCTTTTCAAATGCCTCCAAACCCATTTGATTGCATAAAATGCAAAGTAAGCATCAGTGCAGAAGTATGAGCACAGTAAGAATGTCAAAACAAGTATGAGTGTGGGCATGGTACCAATTCTGTCACACCATGACATTTCATCAAAGCCATAAATTTCAACAGCTGAAATTTCAAGCAACTTGAAATCAATTAGATGATCCACAACTCTGACCACTGCTTTTCTGCATATAGCTTGGCCTTTTCACATTTACCTAACAAGAACTTGCACATGAACACACCGAGCTGCATACTAGCCCATGCACACACCACACAAATAGAGTATGCACATGCAAGTTGTGTAAGTAGACAACACATGCAGTCAACCATAACATGACATTCAAACCAAAACCTAGACATACTCACCTGCAAGATAACCCTCTTGGAGGCATTATTGGCAGCACGAAACATGGTGGTGAGTCTGGAGCCACTTTTCACCACACTTGCTGCCAGTCACAGCCTTTCAACTGCGAAGTGTTACAAAATATTAAAATGGTGTAGATAGGGTGACATCGAGACCACTGACTCGATCTCAGTGGCACTGAAATGAAGTGAGCCAAAACAAATGTGATAACCTGCTGCATGAAAATACCTTGGATGTTGAACTCACCACACATAACACATATGAATCATACAATTCCTGTGCCTGGCAGGAAGGCTTAAGTATAAGCAGAATCAAGTTTCCCTTTTGTTAACATTCAAAAGATGGGTGGGATCCTCTGGGCATGGCACACCATGATCATGTAACACCACAGGATGTAACTATTCAATAACCAGCCGATATCACCACACAGTGGCAGGCTGGAAAAATTCACCCCACACACACACACACACACACACACACTATTCAAGATGCCTAACAGCACAGCAAAGTTGTAAACATGTCCAAAGGAAGCAAAACTGATTCTCAGTTTTTTACAGCTCAAGGTCACCCAGACACAAACAAGCATAGTCAAACCAATTGCTACTATCAAATCCTAGTCCAATCAATCAAATCCAATGCAAATTTTGCATTCTTTGAATCTCTTTGCAATACAATGTTGATGGATGTGGTTAATGCCATGTGACCACTCATTTCCTCTGTGAATGCATGCTTTTCAGTTGGGAAACAAAATAAGACCCAAAAAGGGGCTTGAAATTGGACAATATAGCATAAAAGGAAATGTTTGCTGTTATCAGGGTTTTGGGGTGCACCAACTGCAAAAAAAGGAAATGTTTACAGAGAAAGAAAAAGCAACATAACCTAACCAAACCTAAACTTCAAGAGAACAAAAATTATTTTCATGAAATACAAAATTTTCAAACAATTGCTCTTTCCAAAAATTGTGAAATTAAAAACCCATCTCAACCTAGCCACACCTAACCAAACCTCATCTAGCCTGACATTTCCCCCGACGAGGTACCACCTTTCCGTGGTGGGAGGGAATGAGTGCCCCAAAGACCCGGCGACCATCATACCGGCGAGGAGTGAGACCAAGAGTACCTCCCTCGTCCTTCCATCCATATGCTCTCATTCCAATGTCCATTTTATCCCAACATCCATGTCCTTAACCTGGCCCTACAACACCAACTATCCCTACTATGAGCAGACAGGGCAACTTCCCCGGTCCTGCCCACCAGCTCAGTTTTATCGGGGTAGCCACGCCCCCTCCCCCGGGGTGGACGGAGTACTGGAGGTTGAGGTCCCCCGTCGCACGGCGCAAGTTGTGACGGGGGACCAACACACCTCTTTGGTCCCGATATCCCGGACGGGCGGGCGGGTCCGTGGGGCCTCACACGGGCCAAGTGGCTAGTCGCCTCGGGCCGGGGACCTGGGATTCTTCCCAGTGTCTGCCGCCCGGCCGGCTGGGGTCAAGGGGTGGGCGGTGCTGGATGCCGGTCGGGGTGGTGAGTATCTCTCTCCCGGCCGGGCGGAGGCGCCGCCTGCCCCGTAAAGCTCCTCGGGAGCCTGGCGACCTCCCGTTCGCATGACTCAGGCGTCCCCCCGGTAGGGCCCCTATGTGGTGTGGAACCCGAGGAGCCGAAACCAAGAAACAGCACATGGCACCAACAACAACAAAGAAAACACTCCTGGTCCCTCCCGCGAGGGCCAGACCACCTATTCAGGCAGCAAAAAGATGCATTCAGCTATTCCTCGGATCCTCATTTTTCGCGGTCAAACACAGAACCTCTTTCGTTTGTCGCCGTTTCAGAGACGAAATGGATGTCATCGGTTCGGAAAAATTATTCGCTGTGAAAAGTTGAAGGATGGGGCGTTAGAGATCGAGTTTCCGGTAGCGGAGGAGGCGGAGAGAGCGCTGCTGTCGACTGAGTTTATTTATGGTGTACGCAAGGGAAGCAAGCATGTAGATGAAACTATTCCAATTCAAGTAGAACCACACAAAACAAGGAACTCGTCGCGAGGCATCGTCAACTGTTTTGATTTGAGAGATGTGTCTGAGGAGGAAATTGTGGATGCCCTGTCGGAGTTTGGGGTAACTGAAGCAAGGAAAATGAACGTTAGGACGGGCTCGGAGATGATATTAACGAACAACATAATTTTTACCTTTAACACTACCGATCTCCCCACTGAAATCCGTGTTGGCTACGTCCGTGTGAAGGTTCGAATTTTTATTCCCAACCCCATGAGATGTTTTAAATGTCAACGATATGGACACACCAACCAGTACTGCCGAAATCGCCCTGCATGTGGAAAGTGCGCGTCGGTTGAACACGCAAGTGAGACCTGTGCTTCAGAGGTAAATCATTGTGCAAACTGTGGCATGGGACAGAACCCCCACACTTTGTATGATTGGACATGCCCAATTTACACAAAAGAGAAAGAAATAGTATCAATTAAGCATACACAGGAGTAACATTTCGGGAGGCGAGATACATCTACGAACAAACCCATAAAATATCTTACTCATCCAAAGTTAGAAATACCACGTTGATTTCGCATAGCATTCAGCATGATAGAACTTCTGAGTTGATTGAGAAGCTGTCGGCCCTTCTCCAAGCCTTTGAAACGCGTCTCGAGTCGTCAGCGGCACGAGAGCGGCCAACCCAAAAGGACGACGACCTGGCCGAGGCACCACTCTCGAGTGGACGCGTCGTCCATCAGGAGACCTCCCGATCAACATTGGATGGTGGGGAGTGGACTCTGGTCCACACTCCAAGAGGTATCCCCGGCCATTTCCACCAAATGTCATCCCTTCCCCATCTACTTCAAATTCTGCAATTTGAGAAACATTTTTTTATTGTTTTAATCATTTAAAATATTTATTTTTGTGGTATTCTTCTTTCTATAAAGGGAGGTTAGGCTAGGTTTAAAGTATAAAGTTTAGAAAAAAAAAAAAAAAAAACCCAACCCCAAAAAAAAAAAGGTTAGAGTATGTTCCATTTTAATAATTTGTAGGTATTATCTATGCCATGCTACATAACTCTTTTTTCTCTGTTTCTCTCATAATATTCCAAGCAAAAAACTAACAAAACAGAGCCTCAACTCCCATGTATTACCTTTTAAATTACAAAAAGAGAAGATGTTTTCCAACTTACAACAGCCTAATGTAACCTAGCTTTACCAAACAAACTACTTTGTATGCTTCATGGAGGTAAAATGTGTGTATGTCATCTTGTGGTTACCTTAAACTGCAATACTAGGTACCCAATGCAGTTAGATATACCCTGAAACCAAAATACCTACATAACTAATTAAGTAACTTCAAAAGCAGTTTGCTAGGTTAGGTTCAATGAGGTGTTCTTTAGGTGGACAACTTTATGGGTTTAAATTGCTGAAATTATAAAATTGAATATTTTTCATTTTTATCCAAAGGGAGGTTAGGTTAGGTTAGGCTAGGTTAGGTTAGGTTATATTGCATTTATATTATATTTTTTAACATTACTTTTATCATGTTACATGAATGAAGACCTGTTAAGACATAAAGACCTAAGAATTTATATATTTGGCATTATTCAGCTCACAAACTGAAGAGTAATCATTTGCACAGAAAATTATCCCATCATCTTAAACACCTGTACACATTCTATGTTTTGTACACATTTATACACATATACATTTGCACACCTTCCATATGAAAAATATATTTCAGGAATTCACAAAACACCTTAAAGCACAAATTTCCCCATAATTTGAATTGTACCAATTATTTCCAAGCCCAGAAAATAAAGTATACATTAGGTATTTATGAGACCTGTTTCGCAGACATTACTGGTCATCTTCAAGGATATCAAAGTACTGTCACCAGTATAATGATAGCTGAATGTTCTGCTATCACACGTGCCACCTTTGGAAATTGGAGTGCAAGAAATAATAGGTATAGATGGATACCTATGCGTGCACAGCGGGAATCTGCTTACTTCCGGGATGCTTTTCGGGAGATTCCAGGAGCTATTTCTCTTCAATTAACCCAGTATGAGTGTGAAATACAGAACTCTACTTACCAGGTATGGGTCGTCAACAACAACCACCAGAAAAACCGTAACATCCAAAGAGAAAATAAAATTGCAGAGTCCAAAAATTGTATGTCTAAGGATCATAACGTCCAAAACACAAAGTTCGAAATATTATAAAGTCCAAAAACCTAACATCCAACGATTCTATAGGCTCAACGGTATATATCGCCCTGGGTTTAACATTGAACAGTCGAAAACCGTAAAGTACAAGATTAAAAATCAATAAGTCCATCAATACTTGGCACGCTGTCGACTAGGCGGAATAATTGTCGTATGTAATCTGTATTAGGTAATCTGTAAGAACAGATGGCAGGACCTTCCGAATGATACGGTGGAAGGTAGTGAAACAACGGGTTGAACGTTTTTGAACTGCTGCAGTTCTCGAAGCTGGAAAGTCTGATACAGAAAGGTCTGATACAGCGACTTCATGCAGGTGATGCAGGCCTGATATTAGCTGGCAGCATGTCCTCGGAGACCATCTCCGAGAACATGTTGCGGTGGGAAATAATATTTTCCACCGTAGTATGGCATAAGTTTACCTGGTGCATTTAAGATGACAGCGAAAAAAAAATCAACCTTCTTCATGATGAATAATGAAGCCGCTTAATGCGCATGAGCATATCGTCATGAGCGTCAAGTTTCTTGGATTCGCGTCCTCCAGTCCTTCCCGTGACCATGGCGTGTTGTTCTGATTTGCGGGAGGAATGATGTTGTGCCGTCGTCCGGCTGGTCGGCTGAGAGGCGATAGTCGGTTTTACAGCGGCAATGTGCTCTCCTGTCTATTAGCTTTTGAGCCTTCCAAGTTATTCCTCCCTTCGGGTCCCCTCAACTAATCATTCTAGACATGAACTTAAAAAGTACATCGAAGAGCTTTCAATATTAACAAGAATTGATTTCAATCAATTTTCTCAGATATTTCATTGGGAAAAAAATTGTTCTTCATGGTGAGAATAAAAATATTTTAGAGGGATTACTTTAGTATAATTTTCCTTAAACCACTTTATATTCCGAAACCTACATCCAAATAGTCGACAAGTAACCTATCAGTCGGTGCACGAACGCCCAACTCGTGGGCTGTGTTGTGAATATTTACTAGTTGTGCGGTGTCAGCATGTCAGGAGTGTCAGGTATTGATTTATCAACTTGACTGACATCGATTAAGTATACTTTTGTTATAATTTTCTCTACCATTGGTCAGGAAGTTGGCTTATAGCCTCATCTTTCGCACGTCCATCAAGTTAGCAGCATATTCTGATACTAGTAAGTTTAATTCTACTTATATTCAGTTGCGTCAATAGTAAAACCAATTTGGTTATTAAAACTGTTGCGACAATTATATTCCGTGGTCGCCTTTCATTTATACATACCATGATGCCGAGTCTTCTCCCTCTATCTTCTTCCTTAGACCACGTGACCTGGGAGCAGTTCCGCTGTAAAACCGACTAATGTCACGTACCGATGTATATTACGCACGAATTCCCCGAGCACGCTTCCCCACTCTCTCGACACCACATACGAAATACCCTCGAGGAGCATACAATGGTACGTAGCGACCAATTGGCAATTAGCATTTGGCTGTTACACACTAGGTAGCAGCCAATCACGAGCCAGGGCCGGGGCTGATCAAAGGGCGCCACCTAGCGCCTGCGGTACTGGGCGGCGGGCAGCGGACGTCGCGGCCACCGATTCAACCTTTCTCCCCAACTCGACACCGACATTACCCCAGTTTAGGAACACAGACAGCCACTAAACGTTCGGCAATGGGACATTTTCTGCAATGGAGCACCGGTGGCATTCCAGGCAAATTCATAGAATTTAAATCTGAATTCTTACAACAAAAACCATTACTCGCTGCGCTCCAAGAAACCATTTCGCCGTCAGCTGAAACCCCCACAACACAGGAGCTGAACGACTTGCTGCTTCAGGCCCCTCCACCAGTTATCATTATGGGAGACTTTAATGCTAAACACCCCTCTTGGGGAAGCGACCAGACAGACACTAGATGGCACGAAATTCACCAGTTTATTTCGGACCACAACTTAGTACTTCTTAACACCGGGGCGGCCACCCGCCACAATCCGACCTTATTAGGATCGGACGCTTGCATTGACTTAACAGTCAGTTTCAGACGTTCCCGGACTGTGAACACTACCCAATCACAATTAGGCTCATCACGGACGCTATCCACCACACTAAGCTATTCAGACAATCTTGGAACTTCAAAAGAGCGGACTGGGCTAAATTCGAGGAATAGGTGGACCTCAACCTAGCAACTTCAAATACCAGTAAGATAGAAACAACCCTAAGAGCCATCAGCTCAGCAGCACAAGTTTCAGTCCGAAAAAGTAACAAACCTAGGTAAAATGCATTTACGTCATGGTGGACCCCGGACTGTGAAAGGGCAATCGCCCCACGGCGCCGTGGCCGCAAACACTTCAAAAGATGCGTGTGCGAAGCACACCTATCAGCATACAGACAATCTTTAAAAACACTGCTGGTACACAATTTGAACAGCACGTCAAAACCCCTGGCAGTCTTTTGCCTCGCAATTCAATAGGTTCACACCTACCGGCAGAATCTGGATGGCATGGTCTTTCCCTTTCTTTACAGACAGCCGTGAAGTTGTACAGAGTGATTTCGGTCTCTGGAGACGTGGATTTTCAACGACATCCATGGTGCAGTCGTTCAAGATCGGTATCAGTGGCCGACGATCTATGACAACTCGCAAGTGATGCAGTCCTTGCAGGAAGATACGGTATTTCTTCAGAGCCCATGCGAATGCCAGAAGCTTAATCTCCACCATTGCATAACGTGATTTAGTATCGGAGGGCAATCTGGAGCCACATTGCACCAGCCGCCAGCGATCGCCATGCTGCTGTAGCAAGGCGTATCCAAGACTCTTTAACCTTGCATCATCGGTCTGGAAATAGGTGGCGAGTCTTGGGTCGTAATGTGCAAGTACAGGCAAGCGCTTTCTTGACAGCATTGAAGGCTGCCTGATGATCCGGAGTCCAGATAAATGCGTTGCAGGGCTTCAGTATACCACGGAGGGAGTCGGCGGCAGGAGATATCTCAGTGGAGAAACCACCTACCACATGGCACATGAAGGATCTCAGCTCAGTGATGCTTGTTGGCGCCAGGCGAGGGATCCCTACGACTCTCTGAAGACATGCACTGTGTCTTTGACCGCTTTGTCGTTGAGACAAATGGTGGCCTGGAAGGTACCAATGCAGTGCATTGGCTGTCCGTTGTCGGCCGAGATGTCGATACTGGATGGCTCTGACAGGATTATTTTTGTGTTGTACTAGCCATCTCCATGCCCACTTTTGGTGTTATTTTGCGAGCGAACTGAAAAGTATGCATTTACAGAGAAAACAAGTGGTCACATCATGTTGACCATATGCATGAACATTGCGCTGCAGGGGTGTCGATTTTTTAAAAACATTGGGGGCCGAAGTGCCAACGCCCTAGACCCCCACCACAAAAAAAAATCCTCGGATTTCGCTCACTATATTTTCAGATCTCAGAAATTCTGAGATTTTATTCCACGATGTTTATGTTATTCAGCATCCTGGCCAACGGGGAAAATCGTCTCCTGACTGATCAAGTCATATAATCAAAAGACCAGTGCAAAGTACAAGTCAGCATAACAGCTCTAAGTAATAGCATGCGACTGCAGTATCATACAGTGGGTTCGGATCTATCGTCATCGTCATCGTTATCGTCATCGTCATCGTCACCGTCGCCGTCCTCCCCTCACTCCACACACCAACAAGCACATACCGGCTTAAATAAAAATACTTCAGCGATCAGATGCCGGCTAAAACACCTTGCTGCCTTGCTGGAGTATCGGAGCACAGCAGACCTGAACGCTGGTGACGATGGGTGAAAGTATTTCCTTGTTGTTTAACATTAGGGAGGGGCGAAGCCAAAGTTGTGATGGGGCGAGTTCAATATCGGGGAATGGACACAACTGCCACAAAAACAGAGACATCGCTAACAATGTCCTCTGATTAATCATGTGCGTTTGTGTCAGTGATAAAATATTCGTGAAATAGGGTGCCAATATAACTTTCTGAATACTCAATCGACATCCTTCTCCAATAATTATCGACATCCCGCTTCTTGATGCATGTTTATGAAGTCTTCGCGTCTCCTTTCTAACAGTATCTCGTTGATATGTAGGATGTGTATGTACTCTATGAGGAATGGTGATATACGAACATTTTGCAGTGGAATTTCAATTAAAAGGATTACCTATGATGTGATCTGGCATGCAATACCAGTGTAGAACATTTATTATTATCTCTATCCAGTATATAGCTCTTAAATTATGCATATCAAAACAAATGATAAATACATAGTCACAAGTACTAAACCATTAGCTCAACTTTGAGTCTGAGACATGAAAAACATCTTAAATGACAATAATTCCACGGCAAATTTCGACATCCTGCCGTGCTCGTTTCGACATCTCACACCTAACGAAAACCATTATTTCAAACCTGATTAGTGTAGTCATCGTGATCGCCGAATATAGTCAGTCACCACAGACGACACGAATCAATCTAAAATGCACACCGGATTACAGGCATTATTCAGCGCAATTATTCTATTTGCCTTTTTACCAACATCCTGAAGACTCCGTCCGTACCCAATGGCGCAGCCAAGACCAAGAATAAAACACACTAGGTGCATGCCTCTCCAGTTACGGCCAAGGAGGCCGAAAAAGGTCATCCCAGAAAATTCCAATCGGCTGGTTTGAAAATGGATATGTCATCTGGAATGGTTTCTTTGCTACAGTCGGAAATAAATATGTGCAAAATTTTGGAAAGTGGGAATAATGGCAGAAATCAAAACAATTTTCAAATTGACGGAATTGGCATGGTCCCCGCCCCCGTAGGTCTATTATTTTGTTCCGACCAATTCGCATTTTGGGGGCCCCAGCCATATGTTAAGGCATATGGCCCCTGCCGGTTTTTGCGAACCTCGGTAAACTTTGGAGGACACGGTGTATTTTCAGCCTCCCGTTGTGTTCTTAGGGCTCCGCTGTATTTAATTGAGGTGTTTATTTTTCGCACATGTGTTGAAACCACAGCACAACCTCGGCTCCTCCGGTATAATTTATCGGGATCCCAGCGCGACTTGGTTGGCCCAGGTGTGTAGTTACGAAGGGCCCGGAGCAGTTTTCTAGTTTCGACGCAAATTTTCATAATTTCTGAATCATTTTTAAGTCCGAGTTCCGGCCTGATTTTTCGGGCACCAGCCTCTATATATTTGTGTCTGAACGCGATTTTTCGAGCTCCGGTACGCCATTATTTCGGGACCGTACGCAAATTTTGAAGGCATCTGTGGGTACGTTTGGAGCTCTGGAGAGATGTTCCTGACTCGGAAATATATTTTTCGGAATCTCCTTATTTTAGAAGGCACCGGCTTACTTTTTATGGAGTTCAGGTGTGGTTTTGGGGGCTATGCTGTGTTTGCAGAAGGGAATTTGTGATGTCCCGACCCAATTTTTCGGTACTACTGCCGGAATTCTGGGTCCAGAACGTGATATTTGTGTATATCGTCGCGAGTTCTCGGGTCGTGTTGTAATTAGCTGCACCCCAGCGCGATTTTCGTGAACCCCAGTGCAAATTTTCGTGTTCCTGGTTAAGTTTTAAGGCGCCCGGTGTATTCACTTACAGCCCGCTACGCGAATTATGGGGCTCCGATGCGAATGTATCGGACCCAGCGCGAGTTCTTTTGGAACCGGCGCGATTCTTGGGAGCCCACCCTTTCAGTGTGGGGTGGGCGGGGCGGCATTTTTCCCTTTGGCACGCCACTGCGGCTGCTCGACGTGTTTTTTTTTTCTTCGCAGATGGCACCATCGAGAGTAGAAAGGCCCGTCGGATAATTTTATTTTGGGACATATTCTGAATTGGGCGGTACTCGGGTCAATTCGATCGACCCCTTGTGATCTTTGGGGTCAAGCCTATTATTGTAATCCCCCGCCAGGGTATTTTTGCACCCCAGTACAGTCCTTCGGGCTCTCGGTGCGTTGGCTTTTTTTCGGTGTTCCAACATTATTATTTTTGGGGGGGCCGATACCTTCGTAATTTGTGGATCGTTGACGCAATTTTTGTGTCCCTGGGCGAAAATTATTGGTATCCCAGGCTCAGCGTGATTTGCAGGGGGTCCCGGCCCTACTGTTTGTGGCCAAGTTGTGATTTTCTTGGACCCGGCACGACGTTTTTTGGGGGGGAGGGGGGCCACCGCGCAATTTTCATGGGCCCAGATGGAAGCTTTTGAGGCACCAGCGTTATTATCAGAGGCCCCTGCGCGACTTTTGTGGACACCCAATGTGATTTTTCTGAGACCAAGCGGGATTTTTATGGAGCATGTCGCAATTCTTTTCCTGAGCCCGGCGGATTATTGTGGGTCCCACAACC
The DNA here is from genome assembly GCA_034440575.1 of Imbricaverruca yamaguchii. Taxonomy (NCBI): domain Eukaryota; kingdom Metazoa; phylum Arthropoda; class Thecostraca; family Neoverrucidae; genus Imbricaverruca; species Imbricaverruca yamaguchii. The sequence continues at coordinate 56,822 of JAOTOL010001399.1, forward strand.
TATCAGGAGGGGGGCAACTGCCCACAATGCTCTCCCTCATTCGGTATGCCACTGTGCAATGCAATACTGCAATATAAGAATCCAGGAGTAGTTCATCTGGTTCATCACTCACGTGATTTTAACTCCCAAGTTCTCCAGACAGTTTGAGGAAAGTCAAACATCTGCTACATGGATCGGCAAGGATGGATGATAAGAGGTATACAATGTAATTCAGATCACAGAGTGGTAATTATGAGTGGCAATTATGAATAGTGGTAATCATAAATGAGTGGTAATTATGCCGCAATACGTGCCTTCTTCCACAAGCTACTTTGGAGATGGATGCGCTCCTGAAGTTTTGTCAAGGTTGGAGTTGGAGTTGGATAGAGCAGCCGTTTGGAACGGAGGTGAGCTCCCTCCCTCCCTCCTGGCGAGAAGCCACCATTATCCCCGTATTAAAACCAGGTAAGAGTGGCCTATCTCCCCTGCACTATAGACCGATTCCACTCACATCATGCCCTTGCAAATTAATGGAAAAGCTTGCAAACCTGCGACTGATGTGCTTCTTGGAGGAGCAAAACTTTTTTACGGCGGCTCAGTGTGGGTTTCGAAAATATCGCTGTACAGTTGACCATTTTATATTGGACACTATAATCCGAGTCAGTTTTAAGGAAAAACGACATGTTTGTGCTGTCTTCTTCGACATCGAGGGTGCCTACGATACCACATGGATACATGGTGTACTTTTGAACTTCTGGACTGCTGGTGAACGTGGCTGTATGGGCATTTTTTAACGAAATTTCTGGCCGAAAGGATGTTTCGCGTACGAGTGGGAAATGCCATGTCTGATCTCTTTATGCAGACAAACGGTGTCCTCAGGGAAGCATTTTGAGTGTGGCCTTGTTCGCGGTAGTGATTAATGATATTGGAGATAGTCTGCCGCATAGTATCGGGAAATCTTTATCTGCTGATGATCTTGCAATCTGGTTATCTGCATCACGAACATCGTCACTATCGAGACAGATGCAGCTTGCCGTCTCCAATCTGGAGAGGTGGAGCATCACAAATTGCTTCCGATTATCCAAGGAAAAGACGGTGGCCATGCATTTCGGCCGTCGTCGGAACTGCCAACCACCAAAAATCCAGCTTTATTGACGTGATGCACCTTTCGTACCAGCATCAAGATTCTTGGATGTACTACTTGACAGTCGTATGGCATATAGAAGTCATAATGTAACTCTACGGGAAACGTGCGGAAAGGCTTTAAATATCGTGGAATGCCTGTCACGCACAACGTACGGATCGAACAAGGCTACCCTTTTGCGATTGTACCGATGACGTATTCAGTCGAAACTCGATTACTGTTGTTTTGTATACGACTCTGCCAGTTTTTCAAACAAACGCTTTCTCGACACAATTTACCATGCAGCCCTGAGAATTGCTACAGGAACTTTTCGCACCTCGCCAAAGCGATTCTTCTGGTGGAGGCTCATGAGGCACCACTATACATGCGAAGAGAAAAAATCCGACTGCGCTATGATTGCAGGATCAGACAGTTCCCCACGCACCCAGTTTGCCAGTTTGTGTTTTCAAATCGTATTCTACGGATGTTCCGGCGTGGAAGGGTCACCAAATTGAACCCATTTTGTGTCCGCGTGCGGGAATTGCAGGAGAGCAGCATTCGTTTGCGCAGCATTATGAAAGTGGAGTTAATCACTACACCGCCTTGGGAGCTTATCCCGCCTATAATTGACACCCACTTGACTGACAACCGTAAACATGATGTCTTACCAGATGTTTTCCGCATGAGGGCCCTGGAACATCTGGAATCTTATGATGGATGTGTTTTTACCTATACTGATGGTTCGAAGACTGCTGATGGTGTGGGATGCGCCTTCGTGAGTGGTTCCACTACCAAGACGTTTACGCTCCTTACACATGCATCGGTCTACACGGCGGAATTGTTGCTATTAAAAAATCCCTGTTTCATTGAAGTTGAAAGCCAAAATCCTCACGTTGTCATTTCTGATTCGCTTAGCCGTCTTCTAGCCTTGAAGTTCTTCTACCCTCGTGATCCGCTTTTACCGGACATATTGATGCGTTTTAATGCACTCAGCCATTCTGGGAAGAGCGTCACATTGTGCTGGGTTCCTAGCCATGTCGGTATTACCGGAAACGACATGGCTGATGCCGCGGCAAGGAGGGCAGCTGGTCGGCCCCCTCGCGTGTACTTCCCTCCCTGCCACAAATTTCAACCAATCTATCAACACATTCTTCTGACTTAAGTGGCAACATACTTGGGACTCCATTGAAAATAATAAACTAAGAAGCTTGAAAACTCGTCTGGCATTATGGGAGTCCTCAGTGATAACATCTCGATGGGAAGAAGTAGTACTTGCTCAGCTAGGGATTGGACACACATACGCCACTCATAGCTACTTGCTCATGAGGGAAACAAAGCCGATCTGTAACTGTTGTGATGGGCTTCTGATAGTGCGCCATGTTCTGATTGCATACCCCCGCTTCGGAGCTCAACGTATACGTTATTTTGGGCGACAAGTGAACGCGCTTAAGCTTACTGACATTTTAGGTGACGATTCGCGTTTTGTCCAGACCGGCAAATTATTCGATTATATCTCTGACATAAAATTTGCTGACATCTGTCCGCCGGTCTAATCTGACATAGTATATATTCTGCGTGAACGTTTAGGTGTGCGATTGGACGTATGTAACTGGATTTTAAACCTTGGAAGGCCAAAGTATGGTATTATCATTTCACTAGTTATGGGCACTAAATGATCAAATATGGTCGATGAGCCCAAAAACCCAAATAGCAACAATAACAATATACTTCTGATTGAGATCTCATGATATGTATAGCTTTATTAGCCATCAGGTTTCTCCTATAACTACGCTTTGGGCGAATATCACTAGTTCACGAGATATATATATATATATATATATATATATATATATATATATATATATATATATATATATATATATATTAGGCAGGGATGCGGAACCGGGAAAATTTTGGACGGCTTCGGCTCCGACTCCGGCCCCGGGGAAGTATCCCGGCTCCGGCTCCGTCTCCGGCTCCGGCTCCGGGCAAAATGTACCGGCTCCGGCGGCTCCGGCTCCGGCTCCGACTCCGAGTAAAATGTCCCGGCGGCTCCGGCTCCGGCTCCGGCTCCGGGAAAAAATGTTCCGGCTCCGGCGGCTCCGGCTCCGGCTCCGGCTCCGGCTCCGGCTCCGGCTCCGGCTCCGGCTCCGGCTCTGGCTCCGGCTCCGGCTCCGGCTCGGCACCCCTGGTATTAAGGCGTTTCACTTTATGTTTGGAAGTTCTTCGGTGAACACCACTCTTCCCAGGAGCTCATGTATGGATTGGTGACACTTGAAGAAACTCCAAATATACAACTTCATTCGAATCGAAGAGCATTTAGGGGTCCCGCATGTTCGTCGAAGTTTCTCCTACGTAACAGACTGGGACCTCGTTCGAAAATCTGCTTCGACCTTTCACATAACTGTTTTGCACTCCATCTTAGTGTATTTTTTGAACATTTGAGACGTTGGACGGCTAAATAATCGAGAGAGCTACGCTTTATGACATAATTCATACAACCCGCAAGTTGGCTGCCTTGATCGTTATGTACGAGACCACCATGAGGTCCAAAAGCGCAAGTTGGATGCGAATCTTGTATCCGCTGCTCTGCTGGTGGGAGAGTTGTCGAAGCTATTTAACACCTCCCATAGCAATGCGCTGAAGACGATCACGAGTGAAAAGGACCGTGAGTTCCTCGTGGACCAACGTGGAGAGCAAAAGATTGTGACGCCCTCTCCCATAATGCACCCATCTAATTTACTTGTCACACTTTGTTAGGCGTTTCTACGTTGCTAAATACACAAATGAAGCCAGGAATAGAAAAACTGGAAATATTGCTCAGCAGTTCGAATTTCGTGTCAACGTCGCGCAGACAGGGACCTGTAATATTCGAATGATGGTATATTTAGTCAAATTAAGCGGTCCATCTTGACCAACAAAATGCTGTTCCACTATATTTTCTGATCTGAAGTCATAGATGTTCCAAAATGGACACTCAAATTCAACGCAAAAAACACTATTGTGCAACGTGTAGACGTCGAGATTCGAAGGAGGCCCGTTATATAGGAGAAACTTTGATGAACCTCCGGGACACCTAAATATTCTTCAATTCTAACGAAATTTCATATTTGGAGGTTCCGCATCCAACGTCACCAAACGATAGGTGATCTCGATATAAATTCAACCTTACGATTTTGTCAAACACCCTAATATATATATATATATATATATATATATATATATATATATATATATATATATATATATATATATATATATATATATATATATATATATATATATATATATATATATATAACACACACACATATATATATATACATATACATATCTATTTATATATATACGTATATATATGTATATATGTGTGTGTGTGTATGTGTATGTGTGTGTGTGGGGGGGGGGGTGTTTCCATGCATATGCCTATTGCAATAAAACATTTGAGGATGTTTGCCTCTGGTTTATCATGTTATTTCATTATTCATGAATGTACTGCGCAGGTAATATTTTATATATATGACAAAAGTGACACAATTGTTGTAAAAAGCATACATTTTGCGTAATGCGCAAGTTCTCGCACCATTCCAACACAATTCTGACCGGACCTTTACCACTGCATTCGGCTAAGCTATGAATGAACAGACTCATATGTGTCACATATTTGTGCATATCCTGAAGCTACGTTTCCGTTTCTGTTTTAACCACATCCTTATTTCAGTCAACAAATGTTTCTTTTTCATGATAAACACATGTTTCAAGATAAGGCGTGCATATATTAATGCCAATGAAGTTCTCACGTCGAAATGGGGCGTGAAGCGCAAGTTTTCGTACACTTTTCCCCTTCACCCACTAAGCCTGCCTTCTACATCGCAAACTTTGAGTTTGACACACCCGCTTTGGGCTGTGTGCTATCTGTTGTTGATAATTAATCCACCCCTCACTGATAAGCACACCGGGAAGACATCCCTGGCCGGCCGTTCGGCCAGCTAGCCTGGTAACCGGCGGACCATTTGACCGACCGGACGCAACGAGCAGAATACTGGTTTTCTGGGAAGTTGGCAATCAAAAAGGTCATTTGTCTCCCACCAATTTGCCTTTCTTGAGAACACGGGAAAACTCTGGTATGGCAGAAAATTGTCCGTGCCGAAGAACAGAGGAAGAAAACCTGCTACTCGGCCACGAGTGTGGGTGACAGGTATTTGAAAAGTGTCCCCAGTTATGGTGACAACTTACGGTACCGAATTCATTGAGTATGAATTGTATTTATCATCAGGCCTTTTTCTTCTTAACATACCCAGTCAATTTGTTTCACATAACCATCCACACATATATATACTCATTTTGTTTCAGTACGTGCATCAGAAGCGTACCGAAGCAATTTAGTAGCTATGATCGAGGGGACGGGGGGGGGGGCTGAACATACGCTACCACTCACGGTGAAGTTCATAGGCTTTAACATTGCCGTGGTAAGGCCTGTCACCTACGAACCATCCCGTCCCCGTCTGGAGATTTAACACGGCGCAACAGTTCCGTCTTCCGACGAAATGTGTGACGCGTGGCACGGCACACATCACAGCCTGTGATTCATAGGTAACGAGATATGGCTGACATCACGTGAAAGTCCCAAATGTTGGTTATCCGTCGAGAACAATTTTGTTGCGCTTGAGTCAAAGTGTTGTGCGTGCGCGTCACGGAGGTTCTGAGAGAACGGGAGTCCGGTGAATCACCGGCCGCCGATAGGAACAGCACGTAAAACTGGTATTTTTCGTTCGGAAGATCACCAATTTTTGCACTCCCCATCCACCCGATTCAGACAGTCATATCTCGACAACCAAGGGACTATTCGACACCAAACAAAAATATCAGTGTTGAAACAATTGTCAACATCGCCGCGGCAACCGTTTCTGAGTCACGCGCCAACCACACGCGAGGAGGGTCTGGAAAGCGGACACGATGCTTTTGAGCGTTTGTTTTATGATTGTGTCTGGTTCTCGGAAACAGCTAAACTTGGCGACTTGGCGTTACTTTCATCTTATGACCCCATGTACCGGCTAACATTTTCTATTTGACGATCCATGGCTGCAAGGTGCGGGGGCACCGCCATTGTGACACGGGCTGCACGTGTTTCGGTCCGTGAAAAAGGCTCAGCTTTCCATTGTCTCCACACCACTATCGAATGACATTTCGCGGAGAAAGTTGTACGCCCGGATGGTCCCACTCTTTGTGATGCTCACAGTTCCTATGAATTTAACCCATCGCAAATACTTTGCTTGCAATCATCGATGCCAGCAACCGTTACCAGGCTTCACTTTCGGCAATCTCAAACGGCAGACCGGGAAGGGACAGTTTCCTGTCATCAGGGGCGGTCCGTGGCACCCAAGTGAGGTGGGGCAGACAAAATCTGGACTACATCCCACTCCCACCCGCCTCTCCCCTCCCCTCCCCAGAAAAAGATGTCTTCGGACTTCCCCACTAAATTTCTTTAGTTCCAAAACATCATGGCTGTGTCTCTCAGGGGGTGTCTGGCTGAGGATTTTGAGGTTGTTTCCATAGATCTATGGAAAATCCAATAACAATGCTGGCTCAGATAACAAGTTCCTTTTTTAGGTCCCATTTCTTTTGGAAATGCATATAAGCAAGTCTTTCTTTATTTCAAATCATGTTACCTAGCATTGATACTAAGAATGATACATAATTTTCCTGTGATGTAGTGATATCCAATATCCAACGTCAGAACCTAATGATCAACGTACAACCTAACGTTAAACAAAATCCACGTCTATCACGGCGTAGTTTCCTGTCACACTAGATATGGTGCCGTATATAACTACAGATTAAAAATACATTGAAGTCCCGGAACATTAGTAAATATTTATACTAAACTCACTTAACTTCTACATAACAATACCTACTAAACTATTTCAAGGATGTGTTGGGTAATGGGATGACACCACGTGATTAGAACCCAGATATCAAACCCAAGATTCCTGTCAACCATTATTGTTGGCTGTCGTCCTGCATGCGTTCCTGCGTTGGTTGGGTGGTCGAGTGGTGAGTGGTCGTTGTTAATACTTCCTTTGCAAGTTTGTGGTATGAGTAGGTACCTAGGAGTGTACTGGATATGACAACTAAGCGTGCCCATTCAGCTCCATTCTCTGTTGATGCTCATTTTGAAATGAGAACTTGAATTTTTGTAACCTTGGATAACATACGATTTTACTGTAGCTTTTTGCTCCAATCATGTGAGCTCAGGAACAAGATTGAGCGACGGGACCTGGCATAGTGATCAATATAAATTAAAGCGAATACTAATTCTAATCATGGCAGCAACTTCAATAATGAAAGTAATTTGTTACTGCTGAAGTAAGTATATTTGAACTTGCCAAATGGCAGCAAATATGATGTGCTTTTTTGTGTAGATAGGTAGGTAGGCAGGTACCTTCCTACATGGGGCTGCATTCAGCTCCGTAAATTTTCAGTTAGTAAGTTTCATTTTTTTTTTTTTTTTTTTTAAATAAGATACCTGTGATGATAGTTTTGTTTTAAGATTAAAACCACTTGTTTTTCTGCAGATTACTTTTAAGTCAACAATGGTGATGGTGAATACAATTGATAATGTTAGAACCATTTGATACCATAGGCATGGGATGGAGGAAATGTGCTAAAATGTTAACTGTATTTTACAGGTTATCTGCAAGCATTAGCATTTCTTAATAGGATCATTCATGCTGTGGATTATCCATGGTACTTTGATGGTGCTGGACTGCAGCAGACCAGACTACAGCTTGTAAGGCTTTGGTGTTCCAAGAAGGAAGTTATGAATGTTGTAGCTATGAAATTATTTCAGAAACAAATGCCTTTTGCCCCAGATGCCTTTTGACATTGCCCCAAATAGCTGCACTGCACACCCAGGTGCTGCACCCACTCATGATAATTATGCACTTGTGTGATTATCCTCAAAATAAAGCTGAATAATTTTGTGATGTACTGGTATGCAACCAGCACACAGAAAAGCCATCCTTACATTGATATATCTAGCCGTGTGTGGTTTGTCTGCTGACTTCTGCATCATATTCCAATTTTAAGACTTGAAGAATTGCATATGAATATATAATTATATAAGAAAAACTTAAATAACCTGACCTGACACAACCTAGGCTAAAACAGCATACTAAATATAATATATAGCAATGCAATGTCACCTAACCTAACCTAACCAGAATTGACCTTTTGCCACCATGACTCTATGAAATCTTGGCAAACATGGTTAGGATATATATTAAAGCTAACAGTATAGCAAGGAACTTCCAGTCGTCATCAAAGAAGCTGGACACGTGTGGTTGCAAATGTTCAGTGTTAAAAATAAATGTAGAGTTAAGCCAGTATTATATGGTCTTCTATGTGAAACACTTGAATGGAGTGTATGAAGTGCTAAATTTCTTAGACCCATGTCATGGGTATCAACACTATTTAACTGAAGAGCTCCAGGAGCACTAGTGCTAGTAGTGCATCAGTTTAGTGGTTCATGGATGCCTGGTTTGATGCTGGAGGCCAACAAACCTTTTGTGCATGTCATTGGGAATTGTCCTTCTAATTATTGACACCAGATTATCATTTTGTTTACATTAGACAAGCTTTTGCATAACTTGGAATTAAGTATGGAGATATTTTGCAAGGTTGGGGTTTGGCAACTCCAATTTGTGCTGTGGTTGACCACTTCAGTCCAGCCAGCCATAGGAAGTATATAGCACATTCACAGCTTTGGGCAGGCTCCAGGACCCCAGACCCCCCCTGGCACAGGAGGTACATGATCTGGGGTGGGGCAGGGGACATTGCCTGCAAATGATATGCTTTTGCAGGGTGAAATATGCAGATATTTTGCAGTGCTCTGGTTTGACTACCTCATCTTGTGCTATGGTTGACCACTTTTCACTTCTGCCAGCCATAGGGAGTATGCAGCACATTGATGGCTTAAAGCAGGGTGAAGGTCCCTGGACTCCCTGACATGAGCTACAGCAGCACACATCAGGGACAGGGGCAGGTTTTAGTTCCAATGGGCAGGTATGCAAAACTAGTAAGTCACAAATATATGAGAAAAATAATTTGTTGCATTTTGTTTCATCCCTAAAGTTAAGCAAAAGCTGAAAGTTTCATTCAAATAGCCCTGTCAAAGTGTGATAACTGGTTGAACCTTTCTGCAGGTGACCTTACTTGACCTTGACTAACTCATTGACCCTTGATGATTTGATCTCAAGATTTTGGTTCAACATGCCAAATTGATGTGGGAAACAGTATGCCAAATTTTGGTGTGCTGCTGTGCGCCGTTTTTTCACTACCCGTGGAAAACCTTAGGGGGGATAACAACCACCACTGAGATGTCACAGGTTAATTTCATCACATACTCCTTGGGATCTTGTGGCTATTTTCAAGATCCTCCTGCCTTGCAAGCTCATCAGTGGTGCTGTGTGCACTTTCATCATTTTCTACCTGATTTAATTATGAAGTCTAATTGCTATCTTCAAGATGATGTCAATCCTTCCTTGCAAGAATGCAGGCTGTCTGAAATTAAGTGTATGAAATGAATGTTTTGGTTCATCCATGGGATGTGCTATTTCTATTCTTCATCTCTTTCTGGATTCTGGCTTTCAGTTCCATAAGAAAAATGTGTATTTCCCCTGTTTGTGTGTGTTGCTGTCATATCTGTAAGGTATGCATTCATAAAACCGTGGAATGACGTGAAGGTTGTCTTGCCCCAGTGATACATTATTCAACAAATGGTGTGGAATATACTACTTAGTGAACACTGAATAAACATCCTTCCCAAAGAAGTATTGAAATGGTGCTTCTTGATGTGTGTTTGTGAAGTCTCCATGCCTCATTTCTGACAGTATCCTGTTTATATGCATCATGTTTATGCTCACCATAACGGATTCGGAATCGTGATGACGAACATCCCGTAGTGCAATTATATGTAAAGGAATTACATATGATGTGCTATGCAATGCCAGTTCATACCATAGGTATTTGCATTGTTATCATTGATATCGGTATCACCAAATTTGATACCTCCAAAACATGCAAAACGTATGCAGTTCTCTCAAAACTGGGTTTTCAGGACCGAGGTATTTTAAATTTCATAATTTAATGGTTATTTCAACATCCTGCTGTACCAGTTTCAACATCTCATACTTAACGAAAATACAATATTTTAATGGTGCCTTGCCCTGATCCTTTGAGTAGCATTAGAGCAGTATCATGGAATAGCATGGTGTTTTTTTTTCACGCAGCTATGCAGAAAATGTTTATCTCCCCGGTGCAATTTCAGACGCATATCTGAAGCCTTCATCCTTCAGCGATGATCAAGTTTCTGGTAAGTGAGGATGTCTGGATGTCATATGGATTCTACAAACGTGAACGTCATCCTTGTATCGAGCTGACCCTCGGTTGTCTCTGTGTCTGACTGACCCGGGGCCCTCCTTATGTCGGACTGACCCCGGGCCCTCCGTGTGCCGGCCTAACCCCTGGCCTTCTGTATGTCTGACTGACCCCGGACCATCCGTACGTCGCGCTGAACCCACCCCTTAGTGTGTCGAGCTGATCTCGGATCCTCCGTATGTCGGGCTGACCTTGGGCCCTCTGTGCGTTGGCGCGAGTACCAACACGCACGGCGAGCAAGCACCAACGAATTCCGTTGGCGGGTATTTGCGGCGGCGGCGGCAGCCGGCTATTTGCGGGCGGGTCGCGGCGGCGACACGGCCAGTCGCCGCCGCCTTTGTGTTGTGTCCGCCGGTGTTGCGAGTGTGCGCACGTTCGGCCATGTCACGGCCGTGACCTGCTGACCTCGAATGACCCGCTGGTGATCCGGCACGGCCGCAGCATGCTCGTGCTCATCTACGACTGCCTGATGGTCGGCTTCGTCGCCATGCATCTATTAGTAGGTGGCGCAGTAAGGACAACTTCTCTTCGGGTGCCGGCGCGTGTGGTGGCTCGGGGGTGGCGGTGACGATCGCGTGTCTCCCGGTGGTTCGTGTGTCGGACCAGCAGTGGACTCCTGACCGCACGTTGCTGTGTTGGTACCCTGTGCCACAACGCATCTCCTGCACTACACAACTCATGCTGTGCACCGTGGCTCCCACACCCTACACTGGCACCTGTACCCTGAGCTGCAGCAGCCATGATCCGTGCTGTGACATGGACACCCTACACTGGCACCTGTACCCTGAGCTGCAGCAGCCATGATCCGTGCTGTGACATGGACACCCTACACTGGCACCTGTACCCTGAGCTGCAGCAGCCATGATCCGTGCTGTGACATGGACACCCTACACTGGCACCTGTACCTGAGCTGCAGCAGCCATGATCCGTGCTGTGACATGGACACCCTGCACTGGCACCTGTACCCTGAGCTGCAGCAGCCATGATCCGTGCTGACATGGACGCCCTACACTGGCACCTGTACCCTGAGCTGCAGCAGCCATGATCCGTGCTGTGACATGGACACCCTACACTGGCACCTGTACCCTGAGCTGCAGCAGCCTGATCCGTGCTGTGACATGGACACCCTACACTGGCACCTGTACCTGAGCTGCAGCAGCCATGTCCGTTTGACATGACCCTCACTGGCACCTACCTGAGCTCAGAGCCATGATCCTGCTGTGACATGACCTACACTGGCCCTGTACCTGAGTGGCCATGTCCGTTTGACATGGCCCCTACACTGGCACCTGTACCCTGAGTGCAGCAGCCATGATCCGTGCTGTGACATGGACACCCTACACTGGCACCTGTACCCTGAGCTGCAGCAGCCATGATCCGTGCTGTGACATGGACACCCTACACTGGCACCTGTACCCGAGCTGCGCCATCTGAGCTGCAGCAGCCATGATCCGTGCTGTGACATGGACACCCTACACTGGCACCTGTACCCTGAGCTGCAGCAGCCATGATCCGTGCTGTGACATGGACACCCTACACTGGCACCTGTACCCTGAGCTGCAGCAGCCATGATCCGTGCTGTGACATGGACACCCTACACTGGCACCTGTACCCTGAGCTGCAGCAGCCATGATCCGTGCTGTGACATGGACACCCTACACTGGCATCCACACACAGTGTTGAATTTGTGCTTTGTAATCCTGGAGGCGAAGAAGACAATTGCTGTGTAATCGAATATGGAGATAATGTTTTCATCGAACCGGTAATGTTCAACCATTCGATAATGTTCGGATCACATCAGAATCTCACTTTGCACTTTCTGCGCATCTTGAACATCTTGTCATAGAGCAGCTTATTGTCAAAGATCAGCGTTCGAAATAGAATGGGGAAAATGAAAGGATAATTTTCATGACAGTATAATGTTCTGGATGACAAAAATCCAGGATCAGCTTATTTTCCAACCATGTCCATAAACCACACCACAACGTCCATACCAAACACCACAACACCCTTGCCTATGGTACTAAAATTCCCAAATTTGAGTAGAAGCTCATACTTGCTATACATGCTAATTCTTTTGGCATCACTTTCCTTTTTGACATCAAATGCCACTTGCTTTCCTATTACAGGGCATGAGTGGCATTGTTGGTTGGTTATTGGTTTTACGACACATCGACCGTTAAGTCATGTAGCGTCGCCAATCTCCCACGCCGATTGGTCACGGGCGAAGAGTAGCGACAGGTCAGACTCGAACCCACAACCTTTCGATTGTGAGACTAGCAACTTAACCATAGGCTACTCGTCCCCATGAGTGGCATCCGAACCTTCAAAAGCATTAATGGCTTCTCACAGCAGTACTTCCAGCTGGTGAAGATAGCAGATACACCGTGTTATTTGTTCAATAAAATGGGCGGAAAACGTTACCTTGTGAAATGTCGATCGATCTCCCTCCGGTGATAGATTATTCGTGAAATAAGGTGAAATATACTGGGCGCTACATAACCAGTAGCCGTTGATGCGCCCCAAAGCCCAAATAATCAATCAAGGTGAAATATACCACTGTTTGTGCACTGAATCGACATCCTTTCCGAGGAAGCACTACTTGCTTGTTGATGTGTGCTTTATGAAGTTTCCATCAGTTGTTTCTAACAGTATTTCGTGAATAAGTATCATGATTGTGCTCATCGTTACGGATTGTGACACACAAGTATCTCGTTGCAAAATTCCAGGGACAGAGATCATTCATGATCTGTTAAGCAATGCCATCTGTTGACATTATGGTATTTCAATCGTTATCGTTAGCATAGGTATCCTTATATTGGTTTCCTCTGAATGAAATGGAAAACATGCACTTATCAGTACACTATTGGCCCAAAATTTGAGTTTGAAGGGCTGAAACACCATTTTAATTGCATGTTTCCATGGCAAATGTCGACATCCCGCCATGCACATTTCGACGTCTCATACCTAACGAAGAACTATTATTTTAACACTATGCACTACTTACATCATCACATCAAGCAATGAAAAGTCATCAAATATTTAACAGGCATTATCCATATGTATTTGAACATCCTTTTAAGATCAGCTGGCCTTTTTGACATCACCCCTCCCACCTCCACTCTACACGAAATCAGTTTTAAGACACTCCCCATACCCCATACCATGACAACCATACCACAAACCACTGCCTCTGTACCCACTCCAAAACAACCATACCCACACCGAGACACCCATACCCCACTATTCGACGCACATGCTCCCCGCTGCAGCACCCATTCAAAAGACTGTGCTATCCAAGGACCCAGGTTCCACACCAACCCACTCATAGCATGCATCACCATGTTCGTGTTGTGGTGCACAAGCCACCCTTCAGAGTCGGCATGTATGGCTGTATAACATCGATGCCTGACATGTAGCCGTGTCACATCAGTGTTTCGTTTACAGCTGTCCTTCGGAGTCGGCGTGTTTGGCTGAATGACAGAGCGGTGTCTGACCTTTGGTCGTGTTACAGCAATGTCGTGTTTGCAGCCGTAATTCAGAGTCGACGTGTACGGCTATATGATAGCGGTGTCTGACGTACATCCGCCCTTCGGAGCCGGCATATATCCGGTTCCGAAGGGAGCCGGATACATGCCACCGTCAGACATGTGACAGAGCGGTGTCTGACCTGTAGTCGTGTCACAGCGGTGTCTGACATACAGCCGCCCTTCAGAGTTGGCATGTATGGCTATGTGACAGCGGTGTCTGACCTATAGCCGCCCTTCGGAGTCGGGAGGTATGTCTGTGACAGCGGTGTCTGACCTACAGCCGCCCTTCGGAGCCGACATGTGTGGCTATGTGACGGCGGTGTCTGACCTGCGGTATTGCCTCATCGGTGTTTTGTTTACAGCTGTCCTTTGGAGTCGGCGTGTATGCGGGCGTCTACATTTCCCAGAACTACGCGGTGAGGACCGCATGCTAGTCATGCATATCACTGGTCTTAGTTCACTGAGTTAGTTGCAGCTGAGTTAATACACCACTGACGCCAATATATTTTCGTTGATTTCTCTTTGGCCATTAAAATACTGTTTATGTTCAAGTTATTCGGTGCAAAAATACAAAAAAAAAGGCGCTTCTATCGGAGTGAGAGCATGCTAGTGAGCACAGGAGCAGACATCCACCTAACTGGAACCCTCGCCATTAATCTCACGCGGATATTTGGCTAAGTCAGGCCAATGCATGTGGTCGCGGCATGGAGAGAAACATTGGCAGAGAGGCACCTCACCCATTCGTTATTGTGTAAATGCGCTCTTTGTTTTGTTTTTCTTTCTTTTTCATTTGTGTTTCAACGTCTGGAAGAGGAATCATGAAATTAATATCCATATTTACCCTTTCATGAATGCTGCGAATAATTGTAAGGCACTTCATGGTATGACAGTGATACATTATTTGTTAAATGTAGTGGAATATGCCACTTATTCAACGATCAGTCAGTATCTTTTCTTTAAAAAGTATTGACCATCGTGTTTCTTGTATTTATGAAATCTTCATCCTTTATTTCTGGCAGTATCTCGCTACAAGGTCATTTTGCTCACCATTACGGATCGTGATACACGAACATGTAGCACAATTACAAGTAAAACAATTACCGATGTTGTGGCCTGTTTTGCAATGTTAGTTTATAGCATGCATATTTTCTGTCGTAATCGTTAGTAAAGGTAAGACCAAATTAGGTATGTCAAAAAGAAAGTCCACTTTTTGGGAATTATTTCGTGAAAATCGATCTTGTTAAGAACATATAACATTCTAAACTACACTATTCTCATCTTTAATTTATACATCCGATTTCATTCGCTTCGACATCTCGCATCTAACCAAAAGGCGTTATTTTAAAACCGTTAAAATAACGCCTGTGTCTATCAAATAAAGCGGTCGGTGTTGTGCTGTTTCAATTAAATTTGCTCGTCAAACCGTGTATGCGTCGATCTGGCTACCTAGTGCTTTTCTTGAAGAGCTTTCCGTGTTGTATGATAAGTAGAAGTGACCGGAAGGAAGGAAATGAATCTAAATATATTTATTCGAGATGCGCAAAGGCATAGAGCGTATGCCGACATTTTCTTTCCGGTATGCCGACGGATCGGTGAAGTTATGTAGTATTGATCTGTTTCTCCATTGGTACGCAGTCAGCTTCGTATGGCTGTTCAGTTTAACTAGCCTCCCTTTGGAACTATCTCCATTTGGTATTCATTCATACATTCACAGATGTCTGGTAGACATCTATGGTGGAGGATGGACCAGCTGTGCAGCAATTGCGCAGTTTTGTTGACGCCAGTGTAGTGGGGCGGAGTACTACGTGACATATGACCTGGCTAATGGGCACCATCTGACCCCGTGCTCTGACGGTGTCAGCCGGCCCGTCTATCTGACCTGGTTAATGTGAACCATCTGACCCCGTGCTCTGACGGTGTCAGCCGACCGTCTATCAGGCCTGGCTAATGACATCATCTGACCCGCTTCAGATACCGCGCGTGGACGACCCATCTGACCTGCTGGAGAAATTCAGGGAGTTCACGGACAAGTACAAAAAGGACTGATCACGGTCAGTGCCAAGTACATTGTGTTCAGCAGGGAAGTGTGGGGTGGGAATGGCGGTGGTTATTGGTTGTACGACACGTCGACCTTTGATTCATGTAGCGTCGCCAATCCCTCACGTCGATTGGTCGCTCGGTCACGGGCGAAGAGTAGCGACAGGTGAGACTCGAACCCACAACCTTTCTATCGTGAGACGGGCAACTTACCCCTAGACTACTCGTCCCCTCGGGCGGGAATGGCGAAAACTGTCAGTGAACGCCGTCATAGCATTGGATTTGTTTGCTGGAAGGGCTTCGATATGCCTGTTATTAGTCTAGTTGTGTTCCTGATACTATGTGCTCGAATGCATTTGTCTAGAGAAAAAGAAACGGTGGCCAGTCCAATAGTTGTACCGCCCATTCACGTTTCCTCGGCATCTCCAACCCCCAACTATGATGCGGCGTGTCCATGACTGTTAGCGTATACGGAAGAAAATATGCATGTTCTTTCTTGTATGATATGAATAATCTTCCTCCGAGTGGTTCCGATGACATTAAAATTGCTAGAGGGAAAGGAAGGTAATGGAGGAAACAACGCACTTAGCCTGAAACCCACCAGCCGTCTCCAGTTGAAGCCTTCGGCGGTGTCGTCGGCCGGCATGGCGCGCCAGTCCGCTGACACCCCTCTGATCCCCGACAGACGTGCATGCCTAGACCTGTACCAGATCTGTCGGTAACCAGAGACGGCCGGTCGACGCGTCGGCCACTCCAGCTGACCGACGCGTCGGCCACCCGAGATGGCTGGCCGACAAGCGGTGTCACCTCAGCCGACCAACATGCTGGCAACCTCGGCTGAACGACAGATCGGCCACCTGGGAGCTGACCGTCACGTCGGCGGCTGCCTCAGCTGACGGACATGCTGCGTCACCTGAGGCACCCGAACACCGCGTCGGTCCGCTCAGTTCAACTGAGGCGGGCCGGCGTCGCACGCCGATTCCAGCCGTAGTTGTTACCTTAATCATGGCGCGTGTGGATGTGTGTCGATTGGTGCCGCGACGACGCGCACCATCTCGTCGGATACATGTGTGGGGGTCGGACGGCCCCCACCGTTTACAAACGCAATACTGTCGTGAACTATGACTTTTATTCCCATGTAAATAGAGCAAGCACACAGGACTGTTGGTGTGTCGGCACGCTGGTGGATGCCGTGCAGGATGATGCTGGTGGCGGTCGGCGGTGTACACTGGCGGAGCCCGACGGTGCACACTAGCAGCGACAGACGGTGTACACTAGCAGCGACGTGCCGCGCGTGTGTCGCTGGAGGCCGCTGCGCTGGACGATGGTCGGCCGGCAGCAGGCCTGTCGGCGGCGGCCGGCGGCGCTCTGGAGGCCGCTGCTCCCGCACGAGCCGCGACCGGCCACCCACCACTGTCTGTCTGTCCACGTCACTGTCCACTGTCCAGTGTCCGGTGCGGCCGACGGCCCGGCTACGGCTCGGGCGCGACCGAACACCGCGCGCGCCTGCGCGACTCGCCGCGTCACAACACGATCCGCCGACCGGCCAACACGGCCGCGCGCGCGCGCTCGCGCTCTCACTGTCGTGCCGGCGTCGGTCAGCCGGCCACCTACTGGCGGGAGAACGAGAGGTCAGCAGCGTGCCGCCACGGCCACCTACCTGACTCCGCCGCCTCCGACGCCTGGCCAGCCCTGAAAACACAGCGTCAAGTGGCACTCACCTGCCGTCGGCTCCTCCGCCGACGGGTGCGACTAAAACATACTCACCGCTCGCGCCAACCTGATCGACCCACACCGGCGCACTCATACCGACCGGGCAGATAAAATGAACCGGCAATTACGGTGGGCGGGGCTGCGTTGGTCTGACGGACGCTGGGGCGTGCTGGTCGTCGGTCAGATGGGGCGGCTCTGGCCGTGCTCTCAGCGGCGGCGCCGGTCCCGGGAGCCGGAGCGGCTGCGGCGCGCACCGGTGGTGACCGCCGCCTGCATCGCCTCCAGCCGCTTCTGGCGCTCCTGCAGTCGCTCCCGCCGCTGGCGCTCTTTCTCGGTAATCTGTTCGGCCGTCAGCGGCAGCCAGTAGATGCACGGCGTCGCCTTGGTCTTGCGGAACAGGTCGTCGAGCAGCTTTGCGGGCGCCTCCTCCTTCTGTCGCTTCTCTGTGGGGCGCCGAGGTACCGTCACTGAGCGTCTGTATTGGGAACCACAGAAGCGGGAGTTGCGGGAATCAGTGGCGTCTCGGCAACTGCCTGTCACTGGGACACATCGCGGCGTTCTATCAAGTGTGAAGCTTTGTGCTCAGTTACGCTACATGTACATGTATATTTCAGGCTGGTTCTTAGCTGAACTAGACACGTCGTCTGTAGGACTCCAAAAATAGATCGGGGAGTATGAAAAACGGTCAAACTTTCCGATCGTTATAGCTAAGCACCAATAAAAATGAAAAAAATGTCCGCATGCAACCACTATTTTATTTACGTTTAGAGCTTCATACTAGCTGAAAATGTAGCATATTTCGGGGGCATCAGTACCTTTAAAGCCTTCGAATTAAAAGCATTTGAAATGACACTAATTCCATGAACAACTTCGACATCCTACTGTGCTCGTTTCGACGTATCCCACCTGACGAAAAAGTTATTTTAACACTGCTACCTACTCGAACTTGACACATTTATCACCTAACGCAATCGCTCTTTCCCTCCTCTGACGACCTGCAGAACGAATATCCAGGATGGACTGTATGACTGAAATACAGTACCGTATTCAACATAATTACTTACCCTTCTTCTCTTCTTTCTCTTTGTCTGGAGACTTGCTCCTCCGCTTCTTCCTCCTCTCAGACTCCTCTTCGCGCTCGCGTTTCTTTTTTTCGCGTTCGCGCTCCTTTTCACCGGGGCTCGTCTCTCCGATCTTCACGCGGTCCCACTCCCGAACCACCTCCCGCTGCCGCAGAACCGCATCGTCACTCACCGGTCGCTGGTCCGTGAGAAACGCACGCACACGCTCAACCGACTAGTGTCGGGCTGCATATTTCCAGCTGAACACAGTATCGAACCCATGGGCGGGACCTGTCGCGCCTTCAGTTCGGTGCCACCTCAGAGGTCACGGCATCGCTTTAGGTCATCTGAGCGGTACCGGACGGAAGTTCAGCTGTGCGAACAAAGTGCAACCGCAAGGTAACTGACTGTCTGGTACTGCAGATATGAACATCAACGGTGTACCTGGTTTGTTATTGTGAGTGAAAACAAAGCCCCCGCCGACAAACCCCGTGTATATGGGAAACAAACAGGTCCATATTAACGACTCGGCCCCACTTTAACCCGGGCCAGGATCCGGACATTAGATATGACTTCAGAACCCGACAACTTCTTTTACAGCGCTTCAAGTCCGAAGTTCTTCGCTCGGTTGTTTCTAGTCAGTTACATTTGGTAATAGTTCTTTACTCGGGGTTATGCACTTTCCTTTCACTGTGGTCTGTCTAATTCTGATCAGTGTCTCCCAGTGCAAATTTAATCTTTATTCAAAGGACGTGCTTTGCGGCGGATACTGTTCACACCACATCACGTGGCGCACCGCCTATGTAGGTACCCGAACTTGGTCTCCACTCTCATCCAACAGTGGCGAAATGTGGCAGAAACGCAGTCGGGGAGTCTCAAGGAGAGGAGACAAGACACCCGAATGTTGAAGGAGAATGTGAACTCTGGCACCGGATAGCTTTCAATAGGAAAATTCGAGAAACCATCGTGGCAAATAATCTCCATACGTAGTCTACCGCTGGGCCACTAGAGCCCGTTATCCCTCCTCTGTATCGCTCGTCAGGTTGGTTGATTATTGGGGGTTAGGGGTGCATCAACTACATCATGTCATGGTCATGTAGCGCCCATATCGCTCATCAGGCGCGCACTGTGGTGTCTGTTACAAATCAGTGAATGATACCTCGGGCTATATACTCGAAGGTACAGAAGCCCGAGTGAGGGACCATTTGCTATCCCAGTGTCCATCTTCAAGCACATTAATGCACTTATTTGTGTGACCAGCCAGACAGCTATGCTCGCGTGCGTCAGCAAACCAGCTGACGGCGACGTCCCGCCTCACGTGTCCTGGTACCTATCCTCTGAGGGGGGATCACATCGCTGCTGCCACTGACCCGCTTTTGGCGCGCCTTCTCGGCGCGCTGTTCCTCCTGCTGGCGAGTGGCGAAGAACGGGTCCACCTTGAGCGGCTCCGTCTTGCGCGGGATCTGCTCGGTCAGCGCCTTGTGGAAGTCGAGCTCGTCGGGCGCGGCGAAGTCGACGGCCAGCTTCTTGGGGTTGGACGGCGGCCAGCGGACTCCGTGCAGCGCGGTGCGCGTCTCCACCGCCTGCGCCGACGTTCCGTACTGGCCACACACGGCACGACGCTGGTCAGACGGGCGCCGCCAACACCACACACTGCACACCTGCACCCGCATCAGCCACCAAAGGCGAACTAGGACCCAGGCTGGAGAAAGCGCCGTGTATGGAACTTTAATCATCGAGAACCTTGTCCTCTCTGGAGAATTGTCTGCCCCGTGTTCACGCTCATTGGCACGCTGAAAGTTAAAAGTTGCTGATTGACAATAATGACAAAACAAGTTCGTGATGTAGAAAACAACAAAATCATCCTCTCCGAATTTGACGGTCGGAATTAAGTGAGCGGTGCAAAACTGTGCCCTTCGAGCCCGGATTCCAACGCAAACCGAGCCGCGCGCCAGACTGGCGGAGGCTGCGCTGAACCAAACGGCCAGGGTCGTGCCGGGTTGTCGACATCCGGGGGACGAGTAGCCCAGGGGTAAGTTGCTCGTCTCACAATCGAAAGGTTGTGAGTTCGAGTCTCACCTGTCGCTACTCTTCGCCCGCGACCAATCGGCGTGAGAGATTGGCGACGCTACATGACTGAACGGTCGATGTGTCGTAAAACCGATAACCAATTGTAGACATCCGGATAACCGTCCGGTTTGTCGCCACGTCGCCACGAGAGGGGCCGCACAGACGTGCTGCGCCCGTCCTGTTTTCAGGTTGGCTGGTGAACACGTTGCCATCTGGTGACACCTAGCGTAGGCGGTGCCACTTACTGCCGCCATGCACCGACATGTGTTCAGTAATTATCCACCAATTGTTAAAATTATCTTAACAAACCACTAGAATTCCACCAACTCCCGCAGTGTGGAGGTACTCGGGCCCCCTAAGATTTATCCAAACCAACCTCTAAACCATTGAAGGTATCACTTGGAAGCTTGGCACATCTCGCAATAATTAATGAGCGCACATCGTGTAAAACAAATTAGACGTCCAGTCTCTTACAATCCCGGAGCTACGGCTGGTCAGTCAGTTCACCACCTCCTCCCAAGACGGCCTTTAGGTAGAAGTACAACAGGCACTGTTATGAAGATAACAATCTTGGGTTCTTTTAGGACGCATTCGACTACAATGCCATATAACGTTGCCAACTTAAGTCGACTGGTCGGGTGGACTCGGTAATTCAGCCGGTCATATGACTCAATCCACAACCTTACAGTCAAGGGTTAAATGCCCTACCAACTGGGCTATCGCGCGGCTCCAGGTACCATCATAGGTATCCAACAACTAAGAGGCTAAACCTGGTCCGAGCAGTGCTACGTTAACGCAGTCCTTGCATAACATCATCGCCTGTGACGAGGACTTGTCAATACCATGATATTCAAGCTATCTTTTCCTGCTATTTCAGGAAGAAATTGGCTACATCTGTCACGAGCTACGCAAGTTGTTGTAAAACAAACTTTGAACTTGATGTGACATTTAAAACCAGCCATCCTGCCCAAACTCAGGAGACGTACACTGCAATCTGTATCTATTAGTGCGCATCGCAATGAAAAGCCAGCACAGCAAATCCAATGAACATAGGTTGGTGCAACGCTCAGATTCGAACACTTGCGGAATCGGATATATAATTAAGTTGTCCACCATCCGTTCGTGATACCATCGCGATTACCAACCAATGACCACCCAACAACCGTTGGGTAGCTGCGCTGCTAGATGCCTCACCATGCAGTAGCACTTTGACTTGATGTTGTCGATCCAGAAGTCTGTGATTTGGCCGGTTCTGGCCAGCAGCTCCTTGAGCTGGTTGACGGTGAAGGGCCGCACCAGGTTGCGGATGTATATCACGGAGGACGACTGGTGGCGCGCTGGCGACGGCTGTCGCTCAGGCCGCGGCCGGCGGATCGGCGCAGCAGTCGCGCCCACCTCCTGCTGGTCACAAGTGCTTTATAGTGGACATACCCCATCACCCACCTCCTGATCACAGGTGCTGTATAGTACTGTCCACTATACAGGTACTGTATAGTGATCATAGGTGCTGCATAGTGGTCACAGGTGCTGTATAGTGGTCACAGGTGCTGCATAGTGGACATACGGACGGCTGCCACCCCACCACCCACCTGATCACGGCGTCCACTATACAGGTGTATTGTGCTGTATAGTGCTGTATAGTACTGTCCACTATACAGGTACCATATAGTGCTCCAGTGCTGGAAAGTACTGTCCACTATACAGGTACTGTACAGTGCTGCATGGTGCTGTATAGTACTGTCCACTATACAGGTACTGTATAGTGCTGCATACTGCTGTATAGTGCTGTATAGTACTGTCCACTATACAGGTACTGTACAGTGCTGCATAGTGCTGTATAGTACTGTCCACTATACAGGTACTGTATAGTGCTGCATAGTGTTGTATAGTACTGTCCACTATACAGGTACTGTATAGTGCTGCATAGTGCTGTATAGTGCTGTATAGTACTGTCCACTATACAGGTACTGTACAGTGCTGCATAGTGCTGTATAGTACTGTCCACTATACAGGTACTGTATAGTGCTGCATAGTGTTGTATAGTACTGTCCACTATACAGGTACTGTACAGTGCTGCATAGTGCTGTATAGTACTGTCCACTATACAGGTACTGTATAGTGCTACATAGTGTTGTATAGTGCTGTATAGTACTGTCCACTATACAGGTAATGTATAGTGCTGCATAGTGTTGTATAGTGATGTATAGTGTTGTATAGTACTGTCCACTATACAGGTGCTGTATAGTGGTCACAGGTACTGTATAGTGGACATACGGACGGCTGCCACCCCACCACCCACCTCCTGGTCACAGGTACTGTATAGTGGTCACAGGTGCTGTATAGTGGTCACAGGTACTGTATAGTGGACATACGGACGGCTGCCACCCCACCACCCACCTCCTGGTCACAGGTACTGTATAGTGGTCACAGGTGCTGCATAGTGGTCACAGGTACTGTATAGTGGTCACAGGTGCTGTATAGTGGTCACAGGTACTGTATAGTGGACACAGGTACTGTATAGTGGTCACAGGTGCTGTATAGCGGTCACAGGTAATAGTGGATACAGGTGCTGTATAGTGGTCACAGGTACTGTATAGTGGTCACAGGTACTGTATAGTGGACATACGGACGGCTGCCACCCCACCACCCACCTCCTGATCGCAGGTGCTGTATAGTGGTCACAGGTGCTGTATAGTGGTCACAGGTACTGTATAGTGGACATACGGACGGCTGCCACCCCACCACCCACCTCCTGATCGCAGGTGCTGTATAGTGGTCACAGGTGCTGTATAGTGGTCACAGGTACTGTATAGTGGACATACGGACGGCTGCCACCCCACCACCCACCTCCTGATCGCAGGTGCTGTATAGTGGTCACAGGTGCTGTATAGTGGTCACAGGTGCTGTATAGTGGTCACAGGTACTGTATAGTGGACATACGGACGGCTGCCACCCCACCACCCACCTCCTGATCGCAGGTGCTGTATAGTGGTCACAGGTGCTGCATAGTGGACATACGGACGGCTGCCACCCCACCACCCACCTCCTGACCACAGGTGCTGTACAGTGGTCACAGGTGCTGTATAGTGGTCACAGGTACTGTATAGTGGACATACGGACGGCTGCCACCCCACCACCCACCTCCTGATCGCAGGTGCTGTATAGTGGTCACAGGTGCTGTATAGTGGTCACAGGTACTGTATAGTGGACATACGGACGGCTGCCACCCCACCACCCACCTCCTGATCGCAGGTGCTGTATAGTGGTCACAGGTGCTGTATAGTGGTCACAGGTACTGTATAGTGGACATACGGACGGCTGCCACCCCACCACCCACCTCCTGATCGCAGGTGCTGTATAGTGGTCACAGGTGCTGTATAGTGGTCACAGGTATTGTATAGTGGACATATGGACGGTTGCCACCCCACCACCCACCTGATCACGGCGTCCACTATACAGGTACTGTATAGTGCTGTATAGTGGACGTCCACTATACAGTACCTGTCCACTATACAGGTACTGTATAGTGGACGTCCACTATACAGTACCTGTCCACTATACAGGTACTGTATAGTAGTGCATAGTGTTGTATAGTGCTGTATAGTGCTGTATAATACTGTCCACTATACAGGTACTGTATAGTGGACATACGGACGGTTGCCACCCCACCACCCACCTGATCACGGTGTCCACTATACAGGTACTGTAGCTGCTGTATGGTACTGCCCACTATACAGGTACTGTATAGTGGACATACGGACGGCTGCCACCCCACCAGCCACCTCCTGATCACAGGTACTGCCGCAGTACAGTGCGCTCGATCATAGGCGGCGGCGACACACATCGGGAGTGCATCTCACCTGAGTCACGGTGCGCTTGATGATGGGCGGCGGCGCTGGACCCTCCACCTCAGGCGTGGCCTCGCGGCCGTTCTCTGCCTTGGGACTGGTGCTGTCCGCCGAAGCCGTGGGAGCGGATGCGACAGCGGGTGCGGAAGCAGGTGCAGGTGTGGGGGTGACTGCAGCGGAGGCGTCGGCGGTGGCTGAGAGATCGGAGGCCGGTTCCGGCAGTTCCCCGTCCGACGATTCACTCTCCAGCCGAACATCGTCCACTGCCATCGGCTGTACGTCCGGCACCAGCTCCTACACGGCAGCCACATCGTCACCGCAGGCCCAACGTCACACACACACCGTCACGCATCGGCACCAGGCCCAACGTCACACACACACACAAAGTCACGCATCGGCACCAGGCCCAACGTCACACACACACACATCGTCACGTGCCGGCACCAGACCCAACGTCACACACACACACCATCACGCATCGACACCAGACCCAACGTCACACACACACACACCGTCACGCATCGACACCAGACCCAACGTCACACACACACACACCGTCACGCATCGACACCAGACCCAACGTCACACACACACACACCGTCACGCATCGGCACCAGGCCCAACGTCACACACACACACACATCGTCACGTACCGGCACCAGACCCAACGTCACACACACACACCATCACGCATCGACACCAGACCCAACGTCACACACACACACACATCGTCACGTACCGGCACCAGACCCAACGTCACACACACACACCATCACACATCGGCACCAGGCTCAACGTCACACACCGCCACGCATCAGCACTGAAGTCCAAACGTCAAACATTCCCGTGCGTTGCAGTGCCGGCACGGCCTGCAACGCACGGTGTATTTGGGCAGGCTGCAAACCTCCCCTGTAATGCAAGGTTAAAATAATGGTTTTTCGTTAGGTGTGAGATGTCGAAACGAGCTCAGTAGGATGTCGAAAATTGCCACATAATTAGTGCCAATTAAAATGCTTTTGATGCCTTTCAGACTCAGATTTGAACGAATGGATTAGGTCCATATGACTGTGCCTATGTCATTTGTTTTGAGATTCATAATTTAAGAAGAGCTATAATCTGAATTGGGGGAATACTACCTATGCTAGAACTAGCATCATATGACATGTCACATAGGCAATCCCTTTACCTGGAATTGCGTTGGGAAATATTCGTGTATATCACCATTCCTTATCAAGAGCATGAGCGTGATACATATAGGAGTGTTACTGTTATAAACGAAACGCGAGTACTTCATAAGCAGGCATCAAGGAGTAGGATGGCGATACTTCTTGAGTAAGGATGTCGATTGATTGTTCCGAAAGTGGTATATTCCACCCTATTTCACAAATAATTTATCACTGCTGTAATGCCAGTATTAGCTGCGACCCTGCCTCTCGTGGCGACTTCAGTTGCGACCCTCGTGGTGCCGGTACATGCTGCACCCTGTCCGCCGCCTCCTGCAGTGCTGGCAGACTGCGGTGTTCTCCAGTCAGTGTTACTACCTACTGTAACCGCATCCTGCACCGTGCAGGGCCGGCGCCGGCCGGCGCGCACCTTGAGCGAGTCGCTGGAGATGCTGAGCACCTTGGACTGGTCGCCACACACGGCGCCCCAGCGGCGGCGTCTCTCGGTGGGCGGCGCCTCGTCCTCCCCGCGCTCGTGCCGGTGCCGGTGCCGCTTCAGCGCCACTGCCCGCACAGATTACGACGTCAGCGTCGACAGCGCTGGCCATACGTCAGACTCTTGCGGCACGGACCGCCGGCAATGCCGCCATACAGCAACATCTGACCACACGCAGAACTGGCCGCTAACCGGACGCCACGGATCACACCGAGGAGGTACAACTACGTGACATCACTGGACCACTCGACGCCGTGCGAGGGCAGTTTTGTGGCGCCATTGGGACACTCCCGCCGTTGACAGCTGACCTGCGGGCGGGCTGGATAGGATCGGTTCGGTTCGGTTCGGTTCGGTTCGGTTCGGTTCCGTTCCGTTCACGTGATTGAGTTCGAAAGAGTGCTGTATAATACAGCATCCTCTGGCTAAATACGGCATTGTCTGAAGTCCGTCATGGCTGTTCAGGTATGGTGTGGTCCTGTCCAGTCTGGAAGGGCACCCAGACGATTCTGACCTACTAGCAATTGCCCTCCTGGTGGCACTCTACACAGACGCTTCCACCCCCACACTCACCCTCACTCGGATCACACCATAGCAAATAGCAACAACTCGGAGCACAGGTGCCAACTGGCACATAGCCGTGTGTGTGTGAGTGTGTGTTATGTACAGTTGTCAGCCGCACCAAGTACCCACCGTGCCGCCGACTGGCACGCACGGCCGTCTCTGTCGCCTCTGTGCGTGTAGCCGTCTGCTCGGTGGGCGTGACCGGGCGCTCGGTGGGCGTGGTGGTCGGCTCGGGGTCAACCTTCGCCGGGGAAGAGCCGCCGCTGCCGACGGACCTGAGGCGGCAGAGCGGTGGTCAGAGCCAACATGCCACCGCTCCGCTGCTGCGGTTTGACATCGATTGCGCAGTCATACGGCTGAAGTCAAGCACAGGCTGGCGTCCACCGCATACGTCAGCAGTTAGTTCAACACTGCCTTGAAACATTCTAGTAATCAGGAAACAATCGTATCCAATGTCCGCTGGCTTTTAGGGGGGTTTCAGGAAACCCTAGCTACAACTGACATAATACTTAACAAATACGACTAATTACTAGAGTGATTGATTGATTGATTATTTGGGCTTAAGGGCGCGTGGACTACTAATAATTCCTAGAGTGACATAGCAACAAACTGACTAGCCAACTGAAAGAGCAAATATAAAAATAGAGTAGATAAACACACTGGCAAAAGTCGCAATCATAACATGTTTGGATGCAATATGGATTCCTTGTATCATAATATTAAAGGTCAGACGCCATTGTGAAAATGACGTAGTCAGTTCTTGCCATGAACTGTCAGACGATTCCAAATTTAAAGTTCAAAGATCGCCGGCAGGCTTCATGCCTTTGTTTTTCGCTTCACCGAAGCGGTGGTAATGATAGTTGGCGATGCCCAACTACTTCGGATATCGTCAGCCAATCGCCGTTCTCGTGCAACACGTGGTTGCATTCTTTTTGACGAAGCAGTCTTTACCAAATCAGTGTTTTCAATTCAAATTGTGCCCCATCTCCCCACAGGAGTGAAAACGACGATGACACCGCGAAGAGCCAAATATAACCCAAAGTTATCACCAGGCGACCACCTGAGATCCGCCTGCGCAATGACCGATTTGGGAGACATTCATAAGCTCATTGGCTCACAAATACATCTTTCATAAGGGCTAAAATATGCCAGACTTTATTTTGTAAGTGCTAAAAGTTGCCAGATACCCTCTAAAATCTCCGCTGCATGGTGAGTTCGCAAATACCCTAGCTCGTAAGTTCCCCAGTTCATAAGTGCTACAGATAGTTCTGAATTATACTGGTGGATGAAACCGCAAACACCCAACGACGCCCGAGCCTCCCTGAGTGCCGACAAATGATGGGAGCATGTGGCGGCTGCATTTCTTTACAAAAAAGGTTAGGCTGCACTAGGTTAGGCCAGACTAGGTTAGGCTACAGCATCAGCCTTCTTGGAACAATGGAACCTCCGCATGCACGAGTCATCTATCCGCACACGGGTAAGCTGATACCGTGAGCCATTCAGCGTCATCTAGCGATATAATCCGAACTATTTTTAGCACTGAGCCAGGTAACTTGTGAGCTGAGGTACTTGGGAGCTCAACCTACCACCGGACATTTTAAAAGCTCCTTGGAAGCTTTACCATTTGAACTTAGAAACTTGTGAGTTGGGGTACTTGTGCTATGGACTGGACAAATTTTCTGCTTGACAGTTCTGACCACACACTTTCACATGGGGAGGAACCTGGTGCAAAGACGTTGCCCCGATTAGACACTTAGGTCTGGATTTGCTCCATGTGCAAACAGGGCCGCTATAGCAACCAACGATTCGCCAATCACGTGCCGAGGATCGATTATGGCATAAGAGCGCTCCTTGGTGAAATACTGTCTGGGCAGCACCGGAACAAAACGACAAACAATCTGAACGCAATATGCAACGGGTGTGCGTGATCCACGCTTGATTTTGTGGGTGTGTAAACGCTTCACGAGGGGCACCGGGAGGGGAGGGGGCTCAGTAAATGGTTTAGAGGCAGCCACGCATCACCTGGAGCGGCGCTGTTTCTTGTGCAGCCGCTCTGGCCCGGCAGCGTCCTCCGGCTGTTGGCGCTTCTCGGCGGCGTCAGTGGCCACCTCGGCGGTGACGCTCGGTGGCTGGGGCCTGCCAACGGATACGGTCTCGTTATCGGTACACACAGCCCGCTAATATCACAACTACAGCCCGGCAACGTCACAACCACAGCCCGTTAACATCACAACCACAACCCGGTAACGTCACAACCACAACATGGTAACATCACAACTATAGAAGCCAGTCACACCAGGAATATGGGAAAACTCTGTAACTGGGGAAGGTCAACGGATCCCGTCTTGGTATCGGTACACCACAGCCTGACAACATCACAACCACAGCCCAGTAACGTCACAACCACATCTGCACAGCCAACGCAATCGCAGGCGTCCCTCGGAGATGATCCGAGCTCTGGGAGACGGTGTGCGCATGTAGGGTGATCATAAGAAAATAATAGAGGTGATCAAAGAGTCCGGGTGAGGGGGGATGGCCGAGTGGCTGAAGTGTTGGGCTCTGGGTACCAAAAGTTCCGGGTTCGACACTAGCGCCGTTCGGGACATTTCCCAATCCCGCGATCCACCGGCGAAACAGTGTGGGCGGTGGGCGGCGCCATTAGCCGTGAATGTGCATAAAGTGAATCGTAAACCACCCAATAAACAAACAAAAATAGTTCGGGGCAAGTATGTGCCTGTGTTGACAAAAACAGCGGTGACAGATAACTGCGTGGGTCCCCAACAACACACCACCTGACCGGCCCATCTCCACTACCATCACACACATCACTTGATCCGACACTTCCCGACAGCCACCGGAACATACTGCCCGCATCGCCCATCTCGTCCGCCGTCACACACATCACTTGATCTGACACTTATCGACTACTGCCAGAACATACTATACGTGTCGCCCCTCCTATACATATTACACCAGATCATCTGTCCCACCCTATTTTTACAGTTGATCTACTACACCACACCACTTGCACTTCTCCTGCCCCTCGCCAGCTGACACACTGCCTGTCCCTCTCCCCTCACAACACATCGCCTGCACCTCACTATCCTTCCACCAGCTGCCACACACACCGCCTGACCCTCTCCCCAAACATTACACTACCTGCACCCCTCACCACATGCATCGCCCGATTCGCCTCCCCCTACACATCACACCATACCACACCCCACCTGACTCCCCTCCCTCTCACCACGCACCATGTCCCTCTCCTCCAGTCACTTCAGGACAGTGATAAATTATTCGTCAAATAGGGTGCAAAATACCACTTTCTGGACACTCAATCGACGTCCTTCTCCAAGAAGTATCGACATCTTGCTCCATGATGCGTGCTTATGAAGTCTTCGTGTCTCCTTTCTAGCAGTATCTCGCCTAGACGCATCATGTCGATGCTCCTAATAAGGAATAGCGACACAGACATATCGCAACGTAATTTTGGGTAGATGGATTAACCATGTGATATGGCGTACGGTATCAAATTATAGCATAGGTAATTTTCTCCCTGTCCTGAATACAGTACTTCCTAAATGATGAATCTAAAAGCAAATAAGAAATGTACAGTGATAAGTACGTATACCATTGGCTCAAATTTAAGTCGGAAAAACATCAAAAGCAGTTTAATTGACACTAATTCCATGGCAAATTTCGACATCCTTCGGTGCCCGTTTCGACATCTCACACCTAACGAAAAACCAATATTTTAACCCTGCTTCAGGACCACCTGCATCCTCCCCAAGCTGTGTACTTACCGCGCCTCGCCGGCGCTGGTGTTACGCCTCAGTTTCAGCTTGCGTCTCTCCTCCTTCACAGGCGGAGTTTCATCGGCCTTTGGGGGTGACTTTTCCGTGGAACCCTTGGCATCCTTCGATTGTTCAGCATCCGTGTTTGGCTTCGAGGGCGTCGATTTGCTGGCAGAGTCTGATCCACCCTGACAACATGTACAACGCATTAGCATTAAAGTATCTGACCGTGTGGTAGAATGATCTAGCATTCTCTCCATTCGAAGCAATTTCGAAGTTGCGAGTTGGGCCGCAGGATTCTTCAGCACAGGGACACCGAAAATATTCAAGTTCGTTGCCACAGACTCAGGAGCAATCGTTTTCGGCTTCGATGTAGAGCAATCGTGTTCGGCTTTATCCACACATTGAACATGATTTGGCCACTTTTGTGTTGGAACACGACACAAACAAAAACGCGGCAAAAACATTGGAGTTAAACTACAACAAACACAATATGGAATCAGAAACATGCAAGATGCTCCTACAATTTATCGTTCGGTGGAAAGAATGATGCAAACACTACGTATCTATGTTTCTTCAATACATGGGTGAGGTGAGCACAACACAACCCAAGAGAAAGAACGATGCGACCTATTTATCTCAACCGAACTCATTGGTTTTGGCAAAATCCACTAAGCAGCGGAAAAAAATGCTACAAGTCACAAAACAAACTACTTCGAAAACAAAACATTCGGTGGTGCAGATATATATATATATATATATATATATATATATATATATATATATATATATATATATATATATATAAATATATATAGATATAAATATATATATATATATATATATATATATATATATATATATATATAAATATATATAGATATAAATATATATATATATATATATATATAAAATATATATAGATATAAATATATATATATATATATATATATATATATATATATATATATATATATATATATATATATATATATATATATACTTTGCACATGCCACATGTAGCAGCAGCAGTTTTGATGGCTTTCCGATCGCTCACGAGCGGCGACGGGAAAACGTCAGCGGCTGACCTTGGCCGGCGTATCGCCGCTCCAGAAGCTGTCGTCCTCCCGCCACTCGCCGTCTGTGCGGCCCGCCTCCTCGCGGGACCGGCGCCGGTGGTGACGCGACTCCCGCTCGCGCGAGCGCCGCCGCCGCTCCTGCGAGTGCCGCTCGCCGCTCGAGTGTCGCCGGTGGCGGCGCTGGTGTCGCTCGCTCGAGTCGCGCCGATTGCGCCGCCTCTCGCCGTCGCCGGTCGCCTCCGGCACACTTCCTCTGCCCGCCGTCACGTCACCTCCTTCCTTCGCCGACTTCGAGTCGGGTTCAGCCTGCTTCTCGGAGTCCCTCCGTGCTTCTCTTGCCTCGGACGTATGGCGGACAGCTTCACCTTTCTCTCCTCTGTCACTGGCGCCGGTCTTGTCGTTGGTTTCGGGTCTCTGATTAGTCCGTTCCTCCACTGTCCTCCCAGTGCTGCTGGATGATTCCGCCAAATTCGGCCTTCCATCATCGGCCCCTTCTCCGGCGTGTTCTTTGTTTCGTTCAGTTTCTCTCTTATCTTTTTTCCGAGATGCGATGGATTCTGTGTCTGCTTCATCAGCATCCACTTTCTTCGCTTCTTTACCATCCCTTTGCTCGGATTCTTTCCCTTCCTTTCTCTCAGATTCCTTTCTTTGTTTTCTGTCAGATTCCTTCTTTTCCGAGTCATTCCTCCGGTCAGCCTCCCTTCTTTCTCTCCTTTGGGTCTCCTTCTCGTCTTCTCTTTTCCGCTCAGCCTCTTTCCTTTCACGCCTTTCCAAATCTTTCCTTTCCCTTCTTTCTGCGTCCTTCTCCCTTCTTCGTTCTGCGTCCTTCCTCTCCTTTCTCTCCACTTCTTTCCTTCCATCCTCTTTCTTCCTCCTTTCATCTTCTTTCTCCTCTTCCCTCTTTCTTTCAGCCTCTTTCTTCCTCCGTTCCTCTTCTTTCTCCTCTTCCCTCTTTCTTTCCGCCTCTTTCCTCTCCCGTCTCTCTTCTTCCCTACGACTTCTGTTTCCAGGCTCTCTTTCTGTTCTTCGACTTTCAGTCTCCTTCCTCTCATCGTTCTCCAATTCTCTCTTCCCTTCAATTTCATTCTTGTCTCGCTTTTCGGAATCTCTTTTTCCGTCCTTCTTATGTGCTACTTCTTTTCTGTGCTCAACTTCCTCACCTTTTCTCTCCGCCTCATCCCCGTCACTTTTTCGATCAACATGCTTCCTTTCTTGTTTTCCATCAACATCCCTTCCCTCTTGTTCGCCTTCCCTCCGCTCCTTCCGCTCTTTCTCGAGCTCCTTTTCCGATGGCTTTCCTTGGTCCTTGGCCTCCTTCCGCTCTTCACTTCCATCGCTCTGGTCACCCGTGCCCTGGGGCCGTTTGTCAGCCGCAGCCGCAGCTTCCTCCTCCTCCTTCTCCTGTCCCTGCCCCTGTTGCTGCTGCTGCTGCTGGTGTGTGTCGTCAGAGGTGAGCCGCTTGTGCGTCGCTGGCTGGCTGACGTGCTCCGGCGCCGGGGCAGACTGCTCGGCCTCCGGCCTCCGGTCGCGGCCGGAGCGGCGCGGCGGCTGCTCGTCGCCGTCCATGTCGGCGGCGGTGGTGCGCTGGCGCGGCCGGCGGCCAGACCGCTCGGCTGTGCTGTCGCCGTCACACCGGTCCGTCTCGTGCGGCGCCGAGCCGCGGCTCTTCCGGGGCGACCCCTGCCGACAGGCACACACGTACATACACTGAGCCTGCACACTCAGCCAACAGACTCAATCGACACTCAACCGACATAGCCTTGCCACTCAACGGGCACAAGCTTAGTTTGTAATTAACTGATACATACAAACATTAATCCCCTACAGTCCACACTCCACTAGCGGGCAGTCAGCCTGCACACTTAACTGATGGCTACCAGTGGAGACATGCACACATCAATCCCCTGCAGTCCACACTCCACTAGCAGGCGGTCAGCTTGCACACTCAACTTATGCCTGCCAATTGATGCATGCACTCATAAAATCAACAGACATTGCTACCCATCCACTACAGCGAGGTGACACCTGTCAGTAGACACACAATTTGCTTCCAGTATTGAGAGAAATACTAATGTGGCTTGTCACAATCCTAACTGCTTCATTCAAACCAATATAATGGGAAATATGCATGATACTGAGGCAAATATTAGTTTCAACAACAAAGCAGAAAGACCTCGAGCGGCGCTTGGCATTGTCCCGAAATGTACATTATATTCAAGGACTTAGGGAGATTCAGGTGAACGACATCAAAACGAACTAGTTAGGTTTGCTATGGAATTATAATGCTACCACTGCTGTTCACTCCCCAACTGCGCCAATGAACGGATCACTGATATCCATACTGTCCACTCATCAAAAGTAGGTTCTAGAAATAATACGCATGTTAGAACATGACGGGATATGATACCTTTTCTGCTGATTCGGGTTTTTTAAACGACTGCTCGCGCTGTCCAGTGCCGTCGCTGTTTGAGCCCCCTGTAATAGACAAAAGACAACATTGACAGTTTGCCGCCATAACTTAGTTAATTAATGCCAACGTCCACCTCATGAGCATGTTTTCCATCAGTACAATCACCCAGCCGGCCGTATTTCAATACGATGTTATCCGCCAGCCCGGCAGAGCACCAGGCAATGCTAGTGACAGGCCATCCGCACCGTTATCTTATGATGGACGAGTTCACCGTACATCATCACCTGATGGGCGCTGCATGACCGACGCAGTCGACGCGCTCCTAAATTTCAATAACCAACATCATCACCCGCCAACATCTTCTCACACATGACCTTTTATGTAGTGCATACACATCGGTAACAACTAGATTATTAACGCAAAAAGCGACAGCACCAAAACTATGCATAACAACTTGAGTGGCGCTAATGAAACCGCAGTGACCTCAATCTTTCGGCTACATGTGGTATCAGATACTTCACTGTCCGTAAATGACGTCCTGTAATATTGTAACCGTGATCAAAACACAGGCACAGATTTGCAATACCCAACTGGCATTAGATGATGCTCATCTCCCACATACAGGCATTCTCAATCCCCACAAGCATAATTAACCCATCGCAAAGATTCAGCCCTCCCTTATTGCTACAGATGTTACAGTCGTTTGTTTTGATTGCACTATCCAACCATTCAACCAGATATGCCAGCTCGAATATACTTCCGAGCAATACATGAAGTTAGTAAATACTTATTAAGTTCATAAGCATGCTCTTGGGAATTGGTAGAACAGAAGCGCAAAGACGTACCACGGGAGCTACGGCTGACGCGGGTAACGTCCTGCTGCTCCTCTTCCTCCTGACTATCGGCACTCTCCGACTGTGACTCCCCTGCAGTACAGACCACCAGCCAGTGTCATGGTCAGACCATACATACCACAGACCACCAGTCAGTGTCATGGTCAGACCATACATACCACAGACCACCAGCCAGTGTCAGGGTCAGGCCATACATATCACAGACCATCAGCCAGTGTCAGGGTCAAACCGCACACATCACAGACCACCAGCCAGTGGCAGAGTCAGACCACCAACCAGTGTCAGGGTCAGACCACACACACCACAGACCACCAGCCAGTGTCAGGGTCAGACCACACACATCTCAGACCACCAGCCAGTGTCAGGGTCAGACCACACACATCACGGACCACCAGCCAGTGTCATGGTCAGACCACAAACATCACAGACCACCAGCAAGTATTATGGTCAGATCACAAACATCACAGACCACCAGCAAGTATCATGGTCAGATCACATATCACAGACCACCAGCCAGTGTCATGGTCAGACTACACACACCACAGACCATCAGCCAGTGTCAGGGTCAGACCACACACATCACAGACCACCAGCCAGTTTCAGGGTCAGACCACACACATCACAGACCACCAGCCAGTGTCATGGTCAGACCACACACACCACAGACCACCAGCCAGTGTCAGGGTCAGACCACCAGCCAGTGTCAGGGTCAGACCACACACATCACAGACCACCAGCCAGTGTCAGGGTCAGACCACAAACATCACAGACCACCAGCAAGTATCATGGTCAGATCACAAACATCACAGACCACCAGCAAGTATCATGGTCAGATCACACATCACAGACCACCAGCCTGTGCTAGAGGTCTTCATTACAAACAAGTGCAATCTCTGGTGGGTATTCATGTTCTAATTGGCAGAAGCCGGTAGAGCTTCGTGACGCTAGATGACCCGAAAAAAACTGGCAACTCATTGTCCAGCATGATTGGATATGTCAGCGACCCACTCTCAAAGTGTCATATGGGGCGTTCCACGACAGATCGACAAATAAAATTTCGATTTTGCACCCCCACATCTCAGATTTTGATGAAAATGAGTCTATAGGGTTATCAGCAGCCCTAAACACGCCTGTGACATTTTCAGGCCTCTCCGACTTCCGGTTTTCGAGCTACAGCCTGCGACATTTTTACATTCGATGCATACATGGCTTTGTTTGGCAGGATTTTTCCCTGCTACATTGAATGATAAGTAGGTGAGTTTGTACATCAAAATGATTGCAATCCTATGCAGAATGAACGTTTGTCACTATCGAAACCATAGCAATTAAATATATGTCAAATATAACACTTTAAAAAATCCCAAGTTCTCTTGAGCAATTTTCCCCTTCGATATTGTGATTTTTGATATTTTTTAA
Source organism: Imbricaverruca yamaguchii (assembly GCA_034440575.1). Classification (NCBI taxonomy): domain Eukaryota; kingdom Metazoa; phylum Arthropoda; class Thecostraca; family Neoverrucidae; genus Imbricaverruca; species Imbricaverruca yamaguchii. The sequence continues at coordinate 93,394 of JAOTOL010001399.1, forward strand.
TGAAAGAGCGTTGATTATTACCTATATTTCATCAATAAAAAAGTGGTTATCGGCTTATAAATATTTTAAACATAATTTCAAACACCAACCGCCCGGCCTCATTTTACCCAATACGGCGTCGTTCAGCAACGGCCGCGGCCAGCTGCTGCCAACGGGGGATAGGGGTGCTGGCGGCTGTCGTCCGCGGCCCCGTGGGATTGAGAGGACACTGCAGATTATTTATAAACACCAGGCAGGACGTTTTAGCACTTCATTTATTATTCACACAAATAACAAGCCGGAAAGTACATGTACATTTGCGAATGCTAACGAGATGGTACAATGAGCCTTATCAGAGGTACAAAATGCATAACTTAACATTAGCTCACTTCACATTGTACTTCGCACATAAACAAACGGAAATCAGCTGCCGATGTAGGTCACGCTAACCATTCAACCTAAATCCTGTAGCAAATCAGGCCACCATCACTTCTCTTCCTTCACTTATGGCAAGTTCTCGCACAACGACAATGTTTGCCTTCACTGGAGTTACCCTGTGTATTTTTAGAGTCCCTTTGACAGTTTTTGCCATTGACAGTCTATCGCCAAGCTCATGCCGTGTACGACTAACCTCTTCTTTCGCTACAAAGTAGCACTCGGTATGCAAATTACCCTTGTCCTGTAGCACTTTACATAGCTTTTCCGCAGTAAGAATGTGGTCCGAGTGTGTCCGCGAAAGACTGGCGCTAGCTGCAACCCTTTTCAGTGTACCCCCAACACCGTCGCACGAATTTTTTCCCATGCAACGTTGCAAAAAAATTCCAATCGCACTGGACTCCGAAATCCTCATCATGAAAACTCACATTCACGAAATTAAACTTATTCTTGTACTGGGCAGCTGACCCATCCGAAAAATAATGAATCTTTTTCAAGTTCGGGACTATGCCTTTCACTTTCGGTACAATGTGCTGCAAGAATGTGTGCACAGCGACGGTGACATACTTCAGTTCGTTTGATAACACGCAAAACTGTGGCATTCAATCTTTCCAGCCTCTCGCCAATAAACAACAAACGGATGAACGGTACACTGTGGTGCGTTCCAGTGATATGACTGAATTTCGTCTTGAACTACAAAAGTGTAGTTTTCTGAAAAATCTAATATGATCAGTGCTTCATGCTCAGGTAGCTGCTTTTTAGATCGTCGAAATATTTGCTTTGATGCTGACTCGTGAAATGATGCCGAGTAAGTGTCACAATGGCGTCAGACAGTTTGTCAAGAAACTCGTCCATAGGAAGAACAATTTCGGTCAAAGTGCAACGATCCGTGCTTAGCCACTGACTAAATCTGACTTCGTCCACCAAGTCTGAGATTTCCCCTGCCTGCGCATTTAAAGTGTCGATCAAATATGACCTGACACCGTCCTGACCTGGACAGTTTTCACACTTTTGCAGCATACAGGCTTCCCTCCCGACATCACAAACCGCGTGCTTCAACAGGTCCTTGTAGGTAATGTCTTTTAAGCCCAGAGACGCTAACATTAGCTTAACGTTCTGGTGATAGCAACATACACAAACCGTATGAGTGCCGTTGCTTCCCAACAGGACACAGTGTTTGGGGCGGAGGCTGGCGAACTTAGAAAACCCAATGCGCGGGTTGCTACCGTTCTCTTTATAAAGTTGGTAAATTTCCTGCAAATTACCTAAAATCAAACGTTTCTGCTTCTTTACTTTAACCCCATTCTCATCTCTTACCGTCACATAGTCTTTTTTTCCAGGACATATTCTTGACATCCCACGCTCGGCTCCCCCTTCCCCTCCCCCTCCTCCCGGCAGGCGTATCGCGAGGCAGCGGCAGCGCGCGCGCCGGTCCGGTGAGCGCAGCGCCCGCATTCACCGCATTTGATTCGTCTTTCCAAGTCGATAACCACTTTTTTTATTTATGTTTCTAGGGTAAAAAACTACGCTCTTTCATATGAAAGTGAGAAAAAATACGATATCAGAGGGGAAAAATGTTTTTATTTCTTTTCAATTTTGTATTTGGCTAGAGTCGGCAAAAATTACGTAATGAAAGTTTAAATGGTAGCATAGTCATATTCTTCAATGTTTTGTCTTCATTTGGACGTATAAATTTGTTCAGTTACTTAAAAATGACTCAGAGAAAATTAGCACCAAAGATAGTCATGTTAGTGCAAAATGTAAACATTATATAGTTCATAACTAGAAAACGGTAAACCTAAGAGACTTCAAAATGGCACAGGCGTGTTCAGCGATGCTGATAACCCTATAGAACCATTTTCATCAAAATCTGAGGTGTGAGGGTGCAGGTCACATGTCGATTTGTCGTGGAATGCCCCATATGTGCTTCATGCCCTAATTTATACACGAGTACAAGACACGGCACAAGGCAAAACGTGCAAGGCATCCAGAGCATCGCGGTGGTTCGCTTCTGCAAATCAGAGAGCGATGGGTAGCACAGCAGCGACCAATTCGCCATCGACCGTGTCACATCCTATTTCCTTGATGCACTGCAGTGATGGCTACTGTTGTCTTCAATCTGTCAGTGAAGATTAGTCTGCATCTGTGTTATGTAGACACATGCTGCAGACACGCAGCAGGAGCGATATGTCGAACGTGTGACCTAGAATCGGTGACGCGTTGGATGTGGATTGAATGTGACGGCAGTGTCGACGATTTAGTTCTGCTTTGATCATGATATTTCAAGGTTAGGTTGAGTGTTCTGTAGGCATATACTCCCCAATATGTCACAGAAAGGGTCGTACGTTGGTTCACACTCCAGCAGGCTGACCAACCAATCGCCAATATGATCTGCCGCCTGTGGGATTACCACTGAGATTGAGGGTCATTGTTGGTTATTTGTGTCTTGCTGGTTCTACGAGCACACAACAGCTACTGCTATTTAGCACCCACGTCCAGCAGCCGGTGGTGCAACACTGTATACCACATATTATAATTGGAAAATATGATATCTTAACTGCATACCATATCTCCTGCCAGTCCATGCTCACTGCCATACAAAAGATCAAATAGTTGTACGTACGGTGGCGGAGAGCCTCTCGTTGTTCGGTCAGCTGGGCCTGCTGCATATCCAGGTACTGCTTGATGAGATTGTTTCCAGCCAGGGCACCTTCATCCCTCAACTGAAATGGAACAGTAAGGTACATTAAGGTGCAAAGCATCAATTATGGGGCTATCAATCTGATGAAACCACAGTACGAAAAACAGTGAAAAAACATGGCTGTTCACCTTGGAAGGAGACAAAGGATCCAGTGTTGCGGAATGATTACAAACACCTTCAAAAACTTTGTCATGCTGAATACAGCATATCAGTACACACTCCAATACATCCCAAAGCTGGGTACTTGCATGTAAAACATCACATTCAATGTCATATTTTGAAAAGAAAAAGCAAAATGACTGAAAAATTATTTTCTGGCAAATGATCGACAACATGCATACCCCCATCAGAAATGGCACACCACATAACCCCTTAGGGTAAAAAAATCACACCCCAACACAGTCATGTCATTATATACCTCATCTAACACCAAAACTAAGCATCACACAAAAACGAAAGAGGTGTCATCAGAAAGTTCTAGATGAGTTGGGTCAGAAATCCCCCTCAAAGAAAACATACCCCTCAAGAAGTGATGTCAATAGTGGGGTTTGAGGTCGCAACGGACACCAATGTTTTTGGCTCTGGGACATTCATTTTGGGGAGGATTTGAAAAACAAAACATATTTGGAATCAGAAAAGGAAAGCAAAATTGACCATGACCCTAAAATATTTGCCCATTCAATTTACATTTATTTGTAAAATTTAGTTTGCAACTTGTGACAAACATTTCTTCCAATGGATTGGATGCACTAAAAAATTAGGTCATTTTAGATCTTTAAGCAAACTTAGCAGTGTTGGAAAAAGTTACTTTTGTTGGTGTCGTGCATACCAATGCATTATGTACTCCAGGATTGTGACTAGACTAAATTAAATATTTTGTACTCCATAAGGGAAAACAAAGAACAGCATTGTCCGGTCGAGTGCTACCACTCAAAGTCCATACCTGAATACAACTAGCAGTTTCAGCGATCCCTGCACGCCGACCAGTCAACGTCACAATACATCTTTGAAAGGCAGTACAAAGCGTACCGCACATGCTCGTCGGTGTTGCGCTAAAAACGTCTACGCGCAACTGGCGGCGCTTCACATGTGTGAAGACGCTATATTCGTGTCAATATAGTCGAAAATGAATTCAATATTCATTCAATATTCATTCAATATTGATTCATTATTTATCAATATTTATTTTTATGTCATATATTTAGATTAATGAATATATATTTAATATTTATTTTTAGATACTTGTGTTGGGGTGCTCGCCAAGAAGTACCAGAAATCCCTAGTTGGCAAATATGTGGGTACTTGGTACCGCCGGAGTAAGTATTTGAAGCCTCGCTTGGCCATTAATGTGTTTTGAATGTGCAATCGAAGGTCATTTTGTTAAAGAGACAACTTATTTTAGACACAATGAGCCTGTTCAATGCAAAAAAAATCACTTCAAATTTTCGAAAATCGGCCCCAAAGCAAGCAAGTTCTCCGAGGTGATTACACCAAGAAACCAATGTCATTTGTGCACTTGCACATTACCGTCAAATAATTTTTTGGTAAATGTGTGCAAAGATAAATCATGCGCCTTGAAATATAACTGCATTTGGGGTTCACGACACATCGAACATTGAGTCATGTAGCCTCGCCAGTCTCTCACGCCGATTGGTCGCGGACGAAGAGTAGGGACAGGTGGGACTCGAACCCACAACATTTCGATTGTGAGACGAGCAACTTACCCCTAGACTACTCGTCCCCTTGGGGTTCATCAGTGTCAGTGAAGAGTCCGTAATACTTGTTCCAAATTTACTCCGAGCCATCCTCGGATGGCTTGGATGGCTTCATTGCTCATGAAGTTGGTGTATAACCTCATCCTTCGCTAATAATTAAACCACAGCCAATTTTTAGGTCTGAAGCAGAGCTGTGTATTATGCGCCGGTGGCGAATGGTGCGAATAAACTCAAAGGTTGACCGGGGCCATGAAATGCATTTTGAGAGTGCTCAAGATCTTGGACAACATCAGAAGTTAGCAATAATTCCGATGAATCGCGGGTGAACTCGGCTCATTAGTTGCGGGACTAGTCCTTTGGAGAAGCGTTTGTTGAAGGATGATCCCTGTTGTTTGGTCCGCCCAAGGTGAGTTTGAGTGCGATTCATCCTGAGCTCTGCCAGGAGAAATGTTATTGGTGTATTCACATCACATCATGCCTATTTATCATAAATATTTGTTTGTGAAGTTTGGGAATACATCACCCACCTACACTCAGGCAATATCTATCCAATTTGCATATATCATGGGTATATTTTTGGGAGTACTTTGGCCACTGAGGGCATTTCCCACTAGATGCATTCCTTGGCACAATTGCACCTATTCATGACTTAGCCTGCTGACATAATGCTGACTTAGCAGTTAGCTATATGTGCATATATGTGTGTATGGTACATACAGCATGAAATGCTAACATTTATTTTTAATTCCATTAAAGCAGTACTACCTGGTTATGGACAACTAATTTTGTAGTGCAGCAAAATTTTGGACATGGCTTATTTTGCCAAAATGTTTATGCATACAAAAATGCTAACATTGGTTTTTAGACACACTAAAACAAGGTTGTCAGCAAGTGCATAGCTATTTTTGGAATCCAGCAGAAAAATTCATACTTCAGTTGAAAATTGTGCACTCCACTACCAAGAAAAAAGGAAATCCTACACTGAAACTTAGCCTCATAAATGTGTCTACTTCATCCAGAATCTTCAATTTTAGCAATAATGGGAAATATGCACAACAAATAAGTTGTGAAAAAATGCAAACATTCCAAAATGTATTGTGTGCATTTGTTGCATCCTGAAAAGTACAGATATGCTGAAAGCATCATTTAAATCCTTTACACATTAAAACATGACTGGTTTCAATTTTGTAGGGATGACCTCACTTGACCTTGACTAACTCGATGACCATGGATGACCTGACCCAAAAATGTCTAAACACATCAAATTGCAGTGGGAAGAGGTACGCAAAATTTCAGAGCACTGCTGCATGCCTTCTTTTTCACTTTTCACTGAAAAATGTCCCCAAGATAGCATGGATTAACTGAAAATCTAACTGGATACTCACATTAATGTTTGGAGCATCTTCGCCACTTGCACTTCTTTCTCGTTCCTTTTCTAGGTGAACATGCTGGAATGACAACACAATGTCAATTATTAGCTAATTAGCAGATTCCTCCAAAAGGTATGTGGTGGATTCTGGAGTGTTGGATGGTTGATTGGTTATTGGTTCTACGACACATCGACCGTTGAGTCATGCAGCGCCGCCAATCTCCCATCCCTTTTGGTGGCGGGCGAAGAGTAGCGACAGGTGAGACTCGAACCCGCAACCTTTCGATTGTGAGACGAGCAACTTACCCCTAGGCTACTCATCCCAACATTCTGGAGTGTCATAGCATTGCCCAAACACTACATTTCAGTTTAATTTGTAGTAGCGGAATAATCTCTGAGTACTTCCTGCCAAACAGTCTCAACTCAACACAACCTAGGCCAGACCTTGAGATGTCCCAATACACCCAGCTTTATATCCACCCTATGTGCTTCTAGGTTCACCTCAATGTCCTTTAAGTTCCTAAATACCCACTTGGTTGTCTCTAGAAAATGCTTTACCTCTCTGGTGAGCAACAAGGGGCATCTAACCTTGTTCACCATGACTTGCCTATTGGGAATGGTATTGATGACCTTCATCCCAGAGTATTACTTCTTCCCGACGTTTGGTTCGGTGAGAGGATAACCATAATTCCATGATCGTTGCCATTCTGACTGTGTACTTGACAATATAGCAGGGTATATATCTCTCGGAGGGAGCCCTAGATGGACCATACAGCCACTGCTAATGGCGTCCTTGGCAGTCATGTCAGCAGCTTCGTTTCCCGCGAGTCCAACATGGCTAGGAATCCAGCAGAACACGATATTTATTCCGATATCATGTAAGGATTTTACTATTTTCATAATCCTCCGAACAAGTCGGTTATCCTGGTTAAAGATGTTCGGTGCCTGGAGACTGCTTAGAGTCTGTGAAAACCACATGCTTTGTGGACCGGTCTTTCTGTATAAAATAGAGGGCTTGCAGAATGGCATACAGTTTGGCAGTAAAAATCGAGGCTTGCATCGGCAAACAAAAAGATCGAACACCTTGTCGACTTACGTAAGCATACCCGACACCAGAGACCGACTTTGAGCCGTGTGTGTAAATGCACGAGAAGTCGTGATATTCATGTATCTTTTCCAATGCTAACATATGGAGTTCCTCTAGGTGTACCTGTCCTTTCTTTGAGCAGGTCAAAGTCACGTCAGTCTTCACTGGGACAGCATGCCAAGGGGGGCTGCTCGGTGTGATTACACGTACTACGGAACGCTCTTGATGTCTCTGAAAATATCCACCGATAGGCAGGATTGTTCCGGTTTTGTGCGACATTACGTGCGTATCTCGCGCCCAATAACTTACGGCGTAGCGCAGGAGGTGGGTCGTCTGCTTCTACCATTACACTAGCAGCCGGTGAAGTGCGAAAGGCTCCAGTAGCGATGCGAAGAGCTGCATTGTGGATCACATCAAGGCGACGCTTGGTTGTGGCATACGCTCCATCATAAATAAACTTGATACCCATAGTAAATTTTAGAACGCACGAGCGATCGATACATAAGAAGCAAGATAGATATATCTGTTCCATACGAACATCTAAAGACCGTACGCATTACCGGTAGTCACTTTGCACATCTCTGTGCAAGATCGTTGATGTGGATGATATATGTCAGTCGGAGATCCATCCACACACCCAGAAACTTGGCAGCTGGCTTGAATGGTATATGGCCTCCATTGAGCATAATCACGGGGTCAGTACAAGAGCGTTTGCGGCAGAAGTGGATAGCGTGGTTTTCGATGTAAACATAACGAAACCGGTTTTGTTGCACCAATCCTGCACCTTCCGAACAGCCATCTGGAGTTGTCTCTGAGCCGTGCGCACAGAGCGTGAAGAGGACCATATGGCGAAATCATCCACGAAAAGCGCTCTCCCTACGGAAGTTGGCAGCGATGTACCCACGTCATTAATTGAAATAGCAAACGATGCAACGCTTAGTACGTTCCCCTGCGGGACTCCGTTAACTTGTGAAAAAGTGCCAGATAGGGAGTTTCCTACTCTGACGCGAAACGTTCTGGAGGACAGAAAATTGGACAAGAAGACACCCATTGGACCTCTGATTCCCATATTGTGCAGCTTCATCAGGATCCCGTGACGCCACGCCTTATCATATGCGCCGTCAATAAAATAAAATAAAATTACTGCTGTATGGTGGCGTTTCATAAACCCAGAGCGCAAAACCGAGTCGAGTGTTAAGATGTCGTCAAGTGTGCTACGGTGTTTCGGAATCCACTCTGTATCCCAGTAAGGAGATGGTTACGCTCTAAAAAAAAACACATCAAACGGACATTCACCATTTTCTCAAACAGTTTACACAGGGGGCAGGTCAGTGAGATGGGACGGTAATGTAATGGATCCGTGCCGGATTTACTTGGTTTACGTATGGGCATTATAATTGCCTCCTGCCATGAAGGTGTAAATGTGCTGGATGTCCACATTACATTTAGTGCTTCCAAAAAGTGTTTCTAAAGCAGCAGCTGGTAAACGATTTATGATATTATGCAGAGCGTCGGACCCTCCGCCACGCTCTTGAGTGTGCCGATCGCTGCAGTTAATTCAGAAATGGAGAATGGTATGTTGTACTGGAAGACGTCTGTAGTGGAAAAATCAAGAGGACGTGCCTCGCACCGATCCGTGTGTCTAAAAAATTGCTCGTTATGTGTTTTCCGAGCGTGCGGACAAGGCACATCCTATCTTATCAGCCACTACTTCTGGGTCGACGATGTCCTGTCCTGCCATGTGCAAGACGGTGAGAGGAACTGGGGCGTGTTTCCCAGAGAAACGCTTAATACGGGACCATACGGTAGACAGTGACGTGGAACGATTTAACGTGCTTACATAGGATTTCCACGAGTCTCGTTTCGCCGCGGCAATAATACTTCGTGCGAACGCTCGTGCTTTGCGAAAAGCTATTAAAGCTATTAAATTGTGCGTGCAACTATTATTGTTAAATATACGGAATGCCCTATGCCTAGCACGGATAGTCTCCAGACACTTATCGAGCCACCATCGGACTAGTGCCCGAAATGACATCCCCGATGATCGAGGGATGTGCCGCTGGGCACTCTGCACAGTTGCCGAAGTGAATGTTTCTACGGAAATGATGGATTCATCGGAGTGGTCACGGAGGGTGCTTTCAAGGTTACATTGGAAAGCTTCCCAGTCGGCTCGGTGAAATATCCACTTTGAAGGTCGTCGGCCAACCGTAACTCGATTAATGAAATTGGAGAAAACAGGAAAGTGGTCGCTGTTATATGGGTCGCTCTCAACCGACCATTCTAAGACAGGTGCAATTTCCGGACTGCAGAGAGTGAGATCCAGCACGGACGTCTGACCAGTCGGTAGTGTAATATGTGTTGGTGTTCCCGTGTTAAGAATGCAGAAAGAGAAATCGCTTATAAAACGTTCCATTGCACGCCCACGGTCAGTAATCTTTAATACTATACTGTAATTGGATACTTTAATACCATATATTTAATAACATATTTAATAACTATACTTGAATTGGAATGCTTCCATTACTAAATGTTTACATCCTAATTTACTTGCTTCTGCACCTGCTAAAAAAAAATTATTGTAACTCTGACTTTGTCATATAAAATGGTGCCATTTGTAAATGCATGTATATCTGCTTCAGTCTGATTTAATTCAGATTCCAGGTATGGTTCAGTCATGTTCAAAGAACGGTTTCCCACTAGAAGCGATATGCTAAACAAGTACAGCTGGATGTCAAAATCGCCATGAAAATAATCCTGTTTTATCACTGGTCAAGTTACATAGGCCCATTTCCAATGATAAAGATGTTGATATCTTTTACTTCTGGAACTGGAAAAAATCATATTCACTACAGAAAATTGGATGTTTGTATGGCCTTTGAATAACAACTTCTTCCACCACTATTTCTTTAGAAAATCACATAAACTCAATATTCACAACATAAAAATCAAACCACTTACTGTCAACATGCAAAGGACAACTGTCTTCATGACATGATTTACTTTTGAGTACTCTAAAACTTGTATGGAAACCCATGCTTTGCCTAAGGATTTATATATATGTTTGTTGTAAATTGAAGGAGTGCTTTTATTAAACTATACAACTTAAATGTAATAAATTTAAATTACCTGTAATATTATATTAAACTATCATAAATAGATATACATAAAATATTATCCTGTACATTGTGCAGCACTACAGGGCCAGTCCAGTTACCATCTCACACCAAGCAGTATTCTTGTCAGCAATCATTATTGCATGGTGTTTACAAATTTGTATCAGAATAACACAAACACATTTTGTTTCTTTCAACCTCACTGTGTGCTACCAGAAATGGTGATATGTGATAACTGTGTCTAGCAGCACATTACCTACTACATATATATGTTAGACATGATGGTTACCTAGCACCAGTAGATTTTAGGATGTTCAGTATCTATAGGATTTAGGCAACCAAACATCAGTTAGTTCTAGATCAAATATCAGCAGGTTAGGTTAGATTTGGCTGATTTTTCTTGTAATACTGCATCACTCCTCATTGCGTATTATGACACACAACCCCTTATTCAAGTTACATGGATGAAGTCCTTGGGTGCAAGTCAGAAAACAAATGTATGGAGTGGACACTTCTGCTACCATTTCTTTTGGAAATAAAACAGGTGAAATATTCACTGTTTCAAATCATGCCACATTTCAAAGCTGCAGCCTAATTTTTTTTCAAGCTTAGACATGAGTTGTTGGAGCCTCTATGTGTGTTTTCTGGGCCATGCAAATTTTGGTTGACCTCTTCCGAATGTGTTGTCCTGAATGATTATCTGGGACCCACATAATTCCTGGGGTCTTGTATATTTGTTAGCCCTTGCTTGATATGTTTGAGTCCCTGCACAATTTTTGAGATCATAGCATGTTCTTTTTGGTGCCAAAGACACCAATAATTCTGGATAGGGATCATGTTCTGGATACCCGGTTGGACAAAAGTTCTGGATACACTTGGGCACAAGCTGCAGGACTCCAGTGATTTTCAGGTTCCAGACTGATTTTTGAAGCCAGTACTTAATCTTTACTGAGTGTATTTGGGCCATTCAGATTGTGCATCTGTCAGGTCTGTGATTGTCTGTCATCAGGCATGCATTGGGAGTGCAGGTGCCATGCTTTGCACACTGGAACATGGTACAAGTGTCATTAGTTTAAATAGAGAATATCTTGCAATACACATGGTCTCCAAAAGAAGTCATACCAGCTTTTTTGAAGCTCATGCACAATTTTTCCAGATTGTGTGATTAGGCTTTAAGGGCACATACATTTCCAGAGGAAAGGCATGATTGCTTGAGGCTTGATGGCTCTTGGATTGTAGGGGAAATGTCTCCTTTCATCCCTTGCCACTTATCAGTGTGCAGCTGATGTGAACCCCTGAACTCGTGATGGAGAACTAACCCCTGTGGTGCTGTCACCTGTTCTTATTCATGTTTGTATATATACTAGTTTATTTGGATCATTGAGATGTACATAGGATGCACTTCAGGCATGCATTGGGCTCTGACGAAGCCCAATGCATGCCTGCATTGGGCAGCTGCCATGCTTTGCAGACTGGTCCACAGTGTCATTATTTGAATCAATGAATACCTGGCAATATGCATGATTTCCAAAAGAAGTGATATCAGTGGAAGCTGAGCATTCTCACCCAAACATAGCTGATGCACTTCCATTTAAGTAACCATTTTTGTTATTATCTTGCTTCCAAACTGTAAAATAAGCATTTGCTGAGGAAGAAAATGGCTACATCATGATAATATTCACACATGTTTCCCAGGGAAAATTCAAGGAATTGGTATTACAACACCTTAACACTCGCACGTTCGGTGGTCCGCGCCAACTTCGCATGTCTGGGGGGGGGGCAGATGTCTGCCCCCCTAAGACCTCTGGAACTATGCTAGCTAGCGACAAATGGAAAACGGTGTTGGATAGCTGGTGAGGGCTCTGTCGAAAGTATTTTGGTTATTTTTTCGCTCAGGTCAACAGTCAGGGTACTGGGTCATCATAGGTCAAATTCGACCAGATCAGGTGGGACACAGATATTGACACATATCTCAGGACCTGTAACAGATAGAAACAAATAGCGAACGCTATTTGACAGTTCTTGAAATGTGCTACCAATAATAGGTGGTGTAATTTAAGGTCAGGTCAATGTCATGAATTCGCCTAGGGAGGTCATGTAATGTATCAATCAACACGTCTTGGTGATACAAGCACAACGACTGTAATTTCAGCCTTCTAGCTTAATGCAGTGCAATAAAATGCACAGAAATTTGTAGTGATCTCAGGTTACCTCAGAGACTTTGGTGAGGTTGCTGAGCAAAAATGTCAGCGACAACACTGAGCATGGCTTCCATCTACAACTGTTGTGAGATCACTCTGAGCACAAATATGTAACCAGGAAACATTTGTATATTTTACCATAGCCCTATAATGGGGAAGCCATGGCAGCGACCTGACCTAAGACGAGTCACCTTGCCTAACCTGGTGACCTGACCTGAGACGACCCAGAATTAAAAATGTATGATATGTGGAAAAGACCAATGAACAGGTTTGCAATGTTTGGCCTTGGTAACACAATTAGTTTGGCAGCAAATGAGGAAAAACTGGAGGGAGCAGATATCTGCCCCTGGACGTGTGCAGGTTAAAGCACAGTAATGACCGAAATTTACCAAATTGCTTAAAGCTCAAGTCTTAACTTCCAAAAGAAATAAATACCAATTTCACTCAAATGATACCAAAACATCAGAAAAGCAACTGTTCATAAACCTTGGGGAAAATTTGTGCTTTAAGGTGTTTTATGAATTATTGGGATTGATAATTATAATACAATGTTTATGAATTTGACTGGATGACTAATTTTCTGTTAAAATGCTTTTTCAGGTTGTGATTCAGGAATTAAAAGCCTCACACAACCTAATCTAACCCAACATTAGCTGCTTTTGAAGAAAACACCATTTCCAAAATATTTCTGATGAAAGGTCACACAACTTTCTGTTAAAAAAAAATGTTCTGTTCAAAATATTTCTGATGTGACTGCCTTTACACAAAATGCATTTCTGACCAAAATGGACCATGTGTCCATAGGTAGGTATATATTTTCCAAACATTAGTTCCCAGCCAAGCTTTCCTTAACAAAAAGTACACTACCTGTCTCATTAATACCTAATTGCACATTTCACCAAACTTCCATACTTAACTTCCACATGGACTATAAATGATCAACCCATTTTTGTTCCCATGGTCACCCTGAGTAGAAGAACGTCGAAATCCAAAATGTACTGTAAAAACACTGCAGGAAAATCTTGCACTCAGTGCGAACTGTTGAAAAATATGGCCTTCAAGTTGCAAATTAACCGCATGCCAACTAAAATCACAGGAAATGGTCATATCAATACTGCATCTACCACGCTTGACAGCGCCACAAATGTCACCCACCGCTGAAGCCTTTCAAAAACTCACCGAACGTAGGCGCTCCAGCAATTCCTTCTTTGTTCCAGATTTTGAAAGATTTCTCTTTTCCAATTCATCCTTTAAGTCAACAACACGCAAACCTGATAGAGGCTTGCCATCTATATCCAGTTCCCCGTCCATATCTCCACAGAACGTAGGGGCGACACTTCTTAAACTGTTCGTTGTGCAAATTCGAACAAGGCTGGGGAGAAAACGTTGGGTACTGCTGGTAGTTTCATCGGCAACAAATTATTGTTTTGCACCAGATGTTAAAACCTACTAAATATATTTCTGGAATACGAAATATTGGCAACAAGGGTTCACATATGAAGTGATCTGGAAAACTTCAAATTCATGTATATATGCGATGCTCACAATATATATTTAGGTCTTATACACAAATATAAAAAGGGCAATTAAACGAAACCAGGGTAGCCATTAAATGAAGGAACACAAATTGAAGCCAAGAAAATGTCAGCATAGCTGGTAGATTCAATAGCTTGAACTGGCAAAATGTTTGATACACCAGGCCACGGATATAGGCTGATCATTGACCTATATAAGTCTTGCATAGGTCAAGGAGGTTCATGGTTCCCCATATCATCTTTTAAATTTGCTGTTCAAGGATCCGAAACAAGCTGCATAATGCATTTTTGATTGTCCAGAACATTATTCCTTCTTGTTATTTGTAGGAACGGTAAATGTGCGTGTTAAAAATGCAGTTGTGGAAGTCTATTTCAAATCTCATAATACAAAATATCGTTAACTGAATTGGTCCATAAGTCAGAGCTCTGATTTCAGCATCGTTATTCAAGAAAACTAACACTTCCTTCCACTGGCGGACCGAATAATTGTCATGGGGTAACGGAGCACCCACCCGTTTGGAGGGACATCACCGCGAAAGTTTCGGGAGCCGCAATACGGTTTTAAAATTTGCTCAGTAGGGAGGAGGATGCACTCGAAAATCCATGGCGGACTTCAGCCCATTTCAGGTTCTCATGCCGTCTTTGAGGTCTCGGTGTGTTTATGGACCTGCGGTCACTTTTATTTAGCATCTTCCCGTTGTCTATTTAGGACCTTAGCGCATATTTCAAAGTCCTATCCCTTCCTTGCGAACCCCATGCCATTTGAAGAGTTCTGATGTGCCCTTTTTCGGTCATGCTGTATTTATTTGACTCAGAAAATAAACCTGCGCATTCCAAACAGGTATATTCATAGGGCCAAAGTTCGATATCTTCCGGAGCCGGGCACAATTTGTCGGCACTGATAAAGGTTTGTCGGACCTGACAATATATGACAGACCTCTTCCGAACTTTTCGGAGCCCGGGTCGCTTTTACAGAACTTGCTGATTTGTTGCAACGACAGCTCGATTGGAAGAGCTCGGTGCTATATCGTTGTGTCCCAGGTGTGGTTTTTTGTGGCTGGCGCAATTCTTTTTGTTGCGCTGACAGTGGCGAATCCAGGAATTGCCATTGGGAGGGGGGTACATGTCTGAAAGGACGCCATTTCTTCGGGGGGGGGGCCGCTACTGTTGAAGTATATTAATGGATCACCCCTAAGTTGAAGTATACCATCCATATATATACGTATATATACATATAAATATATGTCCATATATATATATACAGATATTGGAGGGTTAAAGTAACTATTCTTGCGCCCCAACCAATGTCGACATTTCCATTGGCGGGGTCGAATATGGTCGGGTCGGATTAGCTGTAGTTGGATATTACGACATCGGTTCGATTATTTTCGGGGTCGGTCGAATTGGGCAACTGAATAAAACCAAGTGTTTCCCGGGCTCACGTTTAGCATCCATTTCTTCCAAAGGGCATAGCGGGTCTCCATCGGGGCTCCCTCCTAGGAGCTCTGAAAGACCGATCAGACTATGCAAGGCCTCCTAGGATCATTAAATCCCTGGTGGTTTCTTAATATTCAAGATTGGAAAGAATAGTCACACCGTGAACCCTGCAAGCATGACGAGATCCATAGAACCTGTTGAAGAACCGCGGGAGCCTCTCAGACCTCCAGCAAGCCTCCTAAAGGGATCAAAGGTGGGCGGAGAGGATTATACGTCCACTTCTGAAGATTTACGAGTTTAAAAGACTTGTTAAGGCCCCACAGGGATATCCAATATCCAATCTCATCTCCAAAATGGGTGGTGGGGTTTCCACTCCCTTCCCCTCAAATAGAGGGCCCAAAGTATCCGCTAATGGCACTGCAGGGGCCCCTCACATGCAGAGGGGACCCTGAGGCGGGGGAGGCTGGTCAACATCCGTTGGTGGATGGGGAGGGTGCCTTGTATACTGATGACCTAATACATGCAAGTGGTAAGACCCCCAGGTACACATAAGTTATGTCTACCAATCGGTTAAGCTACTCTTGCCAGGGGGTATTGCCATGTTCAATTTGTTAATGCAGACCCGATCCCACCATATGAAGTAAAGTAACCAGCATATTTCGACACAGAAAATGGTACGTCAAAGCCCCGATTATGCAGTTGTGACTATTCGTGAAATGGAGGAGAATGTACTACTTCTTGAACACTAATAGATACCCTTCACCAAGACGAATCAACATAGTACTTCTTGGTGTTTCTGAAGTGCAGATGCCTCGTTTCAAAGTGTCTTGTGTGTAGGTATTATGGTTATGCTCCCCAATACGGACACATACACAAGGATCTTGTAACACAATTCGCGGTGCTACGAGATGCACGACTGGTACGTTATTGTACAACAGGCCAATAAGGTGGTCTATTGTAGCATGCCATTTGTTGATAACATGATACTATTGGCTATGCCCGCAATGAGTATGCTATTATCCCAAAATTGAGCTTAAAGTACTTCAACGATATTATAAACGGCATGCTTCTGTGGCAAACTTAGACGTCCTTCTGTACTCGGTTCAACATATCACACTTAACGAAAAACCAATATTTTAGCACGGCAATGATTCAACAAGATCTAACCGAAGCGTGGCATGGAATGTCAGTGGTCACATTGCATGAACATATGCGACCGATTTGGTCCACTCCGACGTATCGCTGACAAACTGCGGAACTTAGGACACCGCTAAAGCCGCCGAGGCTCTATACGGTGAAACTTCGGCGTTGCGGAGGCACCCTCCCAAATCCGAACAAAATTCTGGTGTAATAACTATATCTATAATGGAACAAATCTAGAGCAATACCGAACCAAATCATGAACTTATTTTCAACCATCGGTCGGTGGATCACCCTGATAAATACACATATACATCCCTCTCTCTCAAGCCAGCATGACGGCAGAGATGATTCATTACCATCCAATCCAGACCCCATAATGTGCACAACGGTAAACGGTGAGCCCAGAGCCACACTTGCGGTCGACGTTTGCAACATGCCAGTAGTATGTATGGGACTTAATATGGAGACAGTAGGTAAGTACAGATGTTCACTTCATCGCCGATGTCGCCGTTTTCGGTGGTGTATTCACGGGACGTATTTCACAACACTTGGAGGGCGCACATTCGGTAGAGCATGGTGTGCGCTTCCTCCCGTCTAGTGCGCCGAGAACGCGGGTCGGCTCGCACGCTGCGAGTGAGTGCATTCACACCGTGAGTGTGAATGTGTTCACGACACAGGGCTCCGTGGGCGATCACAGTATTGGCCGGCGGTCTGGGTCAGCCAGTCGGTACACGTCTCCGTCCACCCGAGTGGCTTTTCACCACACTACACCACACACGCGAACAAACAAACATAGCGACACGCACTCATTTGAAGCTAATACGAGCCGGCGGTCGACTACCGCGCCACCAGGTCACGGATCTTTTGCCGCAGCATCTTCACCTGTTGCACCGCCGTGTCTTTGGGCCTGAACTCTGCGTGCGACACCTGCAGCACCAGGTAGCCGCTCATCTCCAGCAGCAGGACGGCCATCCTGCTGTAGCCGGTCAGCTCCGTCGAGTCGCACGTGTAGTCTCGGTAGCCCCACGTGCAGAGCGCCACCCTGCACCAAAACGGCGCCACCTCGTATAGTCGGCTCGTTTCACCCAACCTGCCATATTCTGACTGACCCAAAACATTTCTTTACACATGACCCAACTGATGTTGGGCTTGAAATCAGGGAGTTGCTGCTGACAAAAGAAAAACGTCACTTGCCCAAAGATCTCTTCTGGCTTCTACTCAAAGAACAACACTTGTAATACAACAAGAAATTAGGCACGTATAAAATATCTGGAAGTTTTTCTTAGCATGCAATCCAACCTCGCTGTACAGTACCCAGTACTGTTGACGACCACGGGTGTACTCCAACCTCAGCTGTACACGTCCACGGGTGTACCGCCCCCCAACCCCCACCCACCTGTGGACACCCACAGGTGTAGCTCCACCCTCAGCTGTACACGTCCCCGGGTGTACCGCCCCTCACCTGTGGACACCCACAGGTGTACTCCACCCTCAGCTGTGCACGTCCCAGGGTGTACCGCCCCTCACCTGTGGACGCCCGGCGGCGGCCGGGGATCCGGCTCCGGACAGCCGGGCAGCGCGCTGCCGTACTGCTCGCGCGGCACCGGCGTGCCAGACTCGTCCACGCAGAACTCGGCGTCGACGCGGATGCCGGCGGCGGCGGGCACCGGGTGGCGCAGGTAGCGCGGCGGCGACAGGAACACGGCCAGCGGCTCCAGCACCGCCTGCTGCAGCTCGTCCGACTGCCGCGAGCTCAGCGCCAGTGTGCCCTCCAGACCGAGCTCGGCCTCCGTCAGCCCACCTGCCGCACAGCCAGCCAGATGTGACACGGCCGGCGGTCAGCTAGGAAGCGCCCGCAGTGCGAACCAGGCGGCGAGCGTTCGAGGGCCACCTCAGCCAGGACCGGCCAGTGAGGGGATAAAAACTTGTTCACGACGGTATCCATATTTTCCGCACACAGTCATGATCCGAGTACACTCTTCTTGCGACTACTATAGGTGTACACGCGCAGTTAAAACACAGGTGGCATGGTCATGCCATACCTCCTAGATGGTTGGATATTATTCTACTTGACTGGAAATATAACTAGATAATTTGTTTTTACCACGCCAATATACGGTGTCCCAAATTCGGTGCCGTTGTCATTTTTGTTCGAGTATGCTTCCCTGGGAATGGATGAGCTTCACGGCTTATGGAGAATCGCCTCCCCAAACTGGCCGGCTGGATCCGCCCGTTCTCCCTCGCTATATCTCCATGTAATCACCATATTCAGTACCAGCTTCGACGTGGGTGGGGGGGGGGAGGGCGCTAAGTCTCAGGGACTCTAATGTGGATTTAGCAGACCATCCGTATGTGCCAGAGCTTCATGAAACTAGGGCAATCCAAGGGCTTTCGTTCATGTGTAATTACAACATAGCAGAGTACGCAGAACACTTACGCTATTGCATACACCAGACTTAACCACCAGGTTAAGCATTTGGCCAGCCAGAAACTGCATTCCCCAGCAGACATTGCAGCAATGTGTCCGCCCTTCGTGGCGCGGCATCATACATGATCAACCATAACTCCGCCAAACATCGTGCACCATGGCTATCACTGACAGTTGTGGGAAACATCGCCAGCGCACCATATACGACATCCTGGAGGAGGGAAAATGCACAAACTATTGACCCCATGTTCAGAACAGCAGGGCACAACGCAGCGGGTCACTGACCTTGGTGTCCGTCGCGCAGCCGCGCGTACGCAGCGAGGTTGAGCAGCTTGCTGCGGCCGCCGACCGCCAGCTGGCTGGCCGTCAGCTGACTCACGAACTCGGGCACCAGCACGGAGCTGAGCTGAGCCGCCGTCACGTGGTCCAGCACGGCCAGAGACCAGACCAGGTTCAGCCACATCTGGGGCGCCATGTCCGCCGCCGTGTACCGGCTGCCCAGCGCCTGTCCGACACACGTCACAGTGACATCACCTCAAACTACCGGCGCCCGTCCGACACACGTCACCACACTACCGGCGCCTGCCCGACACACGTTAGTGACGTCAGCCCAAACTACCGGCGCCCGTCCGACACACGTCACCACACTACCGGCGCCTCGAACCCGTCACCACACTACCGGCGCCTGCCCGATACACTTCACCGTGACGTCACCACACTACCGGAGCCTGTCCGACACACGTCACAGTGACATCACCTCAAACTACCGGCGCCCGTCCGACACACGTCACCACACTACCGGCGCCTGCCCGACACACTTCACCGTGACGTCACCACACTACCGGAGCCTGCCCGACACACGTCACAGTGACGTCACCACACTACCGGAGCCTGTCCGACACACTTCACCGTGACATCACCACACTACCAGCGCCTGCCTGATATACTTAACTGTGACGTCATCGTGTCACTTGCAACGAGGCAGCGGCAATCTGCCGCCTCCTGCTCCCACGAAAAGCGAAAAGCTGGTGCACTTCGGCGTATAAATTCAAGCACAAGGCAAAGCGGAAAGCGCCTACGCAAGCAACTGGACACGACACGCTGCCTGCACTACAGCCACCGCACCCAATACGGCCACCGCACCCAAAACGTCAACACAATAGGTCAACAGAACAAGTCAATGACTTATAATTGATGTCATCAGTGCACAACTCCCTTCAGAATTGGTGGTCGGTGTCCACGGCACAGCTAGGACTGAACATATTATATCTTATCAGAACAGGAGAGGTTGAAGTTCCTTCGCAGGAGAATAAACACATGAAGGCGCCGATCTGCAACACCCAATAAGTAATGCGTTTCTAGCCGGTCAGGAGTAATGTCTAGAAATACCCAGTGAACAGCTGGCAGACTCAACAAACTGCCCAGTGTACGGCTGATATGCTCAACAGACCGCTAACGAGGCGGGAGTTATCTCCAGACATGCTCAGTGTACGGCTGACACGCTCAACAGACCGCTAATGAGGCAGGAGTTATCTCCAGACATGCCCAGTGTACGGCTGACATGCTCAACAGACCGCTAATGAGGCAGGAGTTATCTCCAGACATGCCCAGTGTACGGCTGACACGCTCAACAGACCGCTAATGAGGCAGGAGTTATCTCCAACATGCCCAGGTACGGCTGACACAAGTTATTCAGACATGCCCAGTGTACGGCTGACAGCTCAACAGACCGCTAATGAGGCAGGAGTTTCTCCAGACATGCCCAGTGTACGGCTGACATGCTCAACAGACCGCTAATGAGGCAGGAGTTTTCTGCGTTCGCTACACTCACGCCGTTGCAGTTATTCGACATGCCCAGTGTACGGCTGACATGCTCAACAGACCGCTAATGAGGCAGGAGTTATCTCCAGACATGCCCAGTGTACGGCTGGCACGCTCAACAGACCGCTAATGAGGCAGGAGTTATTCCAGACATGCCCAGTGTACGGCTGACACTCACAACCGCTATAGGCAGAGTTATCTCCAACATGCCCAGTGTACGGCTGACACTCAACAACCGCTAATAGGCATTACCACGATGGGTTCACTGCCCAGTGTACGGCTGACACGCTCAACAGACCGCTAATGAGGCAGGAGTTATCTCCAGACATGCCCAGTGTACGGCTGACATGCTCAACAGACCGCTAATGAGGCAGGAGTTATCTCCAGACATGCCCAGTGTACGGCTGACATGCTCAACAGACCGCTAATGAGGCAGGAGTTATCTCCAGACATGCCCAGTGTACGGCTGACATGCTCAACAGACCGCTAATGAGGCAGGAGTTATCTCCAGACATGCCCAGTGTACGGCTGACATGCTCAACAGACCGCTAATGAGGCAGGAGTTATCTCCAGACATGCCCAGTGTACGGCTGACATGCTCAACAGACCGCTAATGAGGCAGGAGTTATTCCAGACATAGTCCACCAACAACCGCTAATGAGGCAGGAGTTATCTCCAGACATGCCCAGTGTACGGCTGACAGCTCAACAGACCGCTAATGAGGCAGGAGTTATCTCCAGACATGCCCAGTGTACGGCTGACAGCTCAACAGACCGCTAATGAGGCAGGAGTTATCTCCAGACATGCCCAGTGTACGGCTGACATGCTCAACAGACCGCTAATGAGGCAGGAGTTATCTCCAGACATGCCCAGTGTACGGCTGACATGCTCAACAGACCGCTAATGAGGCAGGAGTTATCTCCAGACATGCCCAGTGTACGGCTGGCAGACTCAACAGACCGCTAATGAGGCAGGAGTTATCTCCAGACATGCCCAGTGTACGGCTGACATGCTCAACAGACCGCTAATGAGGCAGGAGTTATCTCCAGACATGCCCAGTGTACGGCTGACAGCTCAACAGACCGCTAATGAGGCAGGAGTTATCTCCAGACATGCCCAGTGTACGGCTGACATGCTCAACAGACCGCTAATGAGGCAGGAGTTATCTCCAGACATGCCCAGTGTACGGCTGACATGCTCAACAGACCGCTAATGAGGCAGGAGTTATCTCCAGACATGCCCAGTGTACGGCTGACAGCTCAACAGACCGCTAATGAGGCAGGAGTTATCTCCAGACATGCCCAGTGTACGGCTGACACGCTCAACAGACCGCTAATGAGGCAGGAGTTATCTCCAGACATGCCCAGTGTACGGCTGACATGCTCAACAGACCGCTAATGAGGCAGGAGTTATCTCCAGACATGCCCAGTGTACGGCTGACATGCTCAACAGACCGCTAATGAGGCAGGAGTTATCTCCAGACATGCCCAGTGTACGGCTGACAGCTCAACAGACCGCTAATGAGGCAAGTTATCTCCGACATGCCCAGTGTACGGCTGACAGCTCAACAGACCGCTAATGAGGCAGGAGTTATCTCCAGACATGCCCAGTGTACGGCTGACATGCTCAACAGACCGCTAATGAGGCAGGAGTTATCTCCAGACATGCCCAGTGTACGGCTGACATGCTCAACAGACCGCTAATGAGGCAGGAGTTATCTCCAGACATGCCCAGTGTACGGCTGACATGCTCAACAGACCGCTAATGAGGCAGGAGTTATCTCCAGACATGCCCAGTGTACGGCTGACATGCTTAACGACCGCTAATGAGGCGGAGTTATCTCCAGACATGCCCAGTGTACGGCTGACATGCTCAACAGACCGCTAATGAGGCAGGAGTTATCTCCAGACATGCCCAGTGTACGGCTGACATGCTCAACAGACTGCTAATGAGGCAGGAGTTATCTCCAGACATGCCCAGTGTACGGCTGACAGACTCAACAGACCGCTAATGAGGCAGGAGTTATCTCCAACATCCCAGGCATTATCTCCGACATGCCAGTGTACGGCTGGCAGACTCAGCAGACTGCCAGTCGGGCAGGAGTTATCTCCAGACATGCCCAGTGTACGGCTGCACAACAGACATGAGGCAGGAGTTATCTCCAGACATGCCCAGTGTACGGCTGGCACTCAACAGACCGCTAATGAGGCAGGAGTTATCTCCAGACATGCCCAGTGTACGGCTGACATACTCAACAGACCGCTAATGAGGCAGGAGTTATCTCCAGACATGCCCAGTGTACGGCTGACATGCTCAACAGACCGCTAATGAGGCAGGAGTTATCTCCAGACATGCTCAGTGTACGGCTGGCAGACTCAGCAGATTGCCAGTCGGGCAGGAGTTATCTCCAGGCATTTTCAGTGTACGGCTGGCAGACTCAGCAGACTGCCAGTCGGGCAGGAGTTATCTCCAGGCATTCTCAGTGTACGGCAGGCAGACTCGACTGACCGCCAGTTGAGGTGCCGCCGCAGTGGCCGCACCCCGGCAGCCCAGCGAGGCCGTACATACCGGGACGAGAGTGGCCGCGTTATACGGACTGTAGTTGACCACGGCCAGCGTGTGCACCATGGCGACCGTGTCCTGGGGCCGCAGGCTGCTCACGTGGCTCTCCCACCAGGCGGCCGCCACCTCCAGAAACTCTGCAACAGCCAACACCCAGCCGGGCTCATACAACTGTCAGCCGCCGGCCGTCTGCCGCAGAAAACCTGCCGACATATCGTACCCAGCCGGGGTTAAACAACCATCAGCCGGTGACCGTCTGCAACAGAAAACCGGTCATGGCGCTCCATAGCGCTGCTTCATGTAGTGGTAACATTGCCACCAAGGTGATGAAATGTTTTTTTAAAGAATAAGAGGACTATTCGTTTGAGTGCGGAGACTGAAAGGGATCGCGCGGCTTCAAATATCAATTATTCAAATAATTGCGTCTCCTACCAATTCTCCATTTCAAAAGTGGTTTTTCATCGCAATAGACTACTACACGGAGCCGTGATAATGGTTTCGGAGGTTCGATAGCCTATTGGGTAGACAGCTCGATTAGCGCATTCTGAGGCCGCTCACTTCTCTGTTGCAATGCCGCCCTTAATTTGAAGCCCACCAGCTCATTTGTGGGTTCAGCATTTAGGTGACAAGCCTGTCTGCTGGGATGTAGAGAGTCGTGGCCGAACATGACGCCGCCGCACACAATCGAGGCAGCTGACAGTCGACGTGACACGCAGGCGACAGTCAGCTGTGCACTGACCTGGATGTCGCCACCGTAGCTGACCGCTGGCGTTCAGCGCCTTTGTCAGCACGCCGGCTACCTCGGTGGAGGGCGTCTGCGTGACCAAGTCGCGGCCCACCTTCTCCAGCAGCATCTGTACACGGCCACGGCCACCCGTCAGCGTGCGCTCACCAACATCCGACAATCTCACCGACATCCGACAATGACCGTGCTGGGTCCAGGGCAGGCTGCCAACTTGGACATTTTCGATCATGATCAGGGTGAAAAATCAAAATAAAGCAGCCCAAGTAATTCCGGAACAAGGCTACAAAAAGAAGAAGCTAAGTACATAATGTCCTGGAAAGCATCACATCTTGAACGTCACAAGCATGACACCTTACTGGACGCTCAGCGGACGGGGTCTGCCGCACCGATAGCCAGATAGCGCATCCAAAATTGGCTAGTGTGGGATCGGCGGAAATAAGCGTAGTTGGTCTGAGACGAAGTGGCATCGTACCAGCTTATCAGAGCACACATTGCCACCAAACTATTGCAGGAAGACGATTGATGATAGCTCAGCATCAGCAAGCGCTGCACCAAAAATGGCTATAATTTCATGTTTTTGCTTACATTGCATATTACCGATGTGGTCACAATCCTCTCGTAACGACAACAATGACGAAAAATGTCGAGGTCTATTGGCAGTGGCATGCAGTCTCAGGCCACTTATGCATCTTAGCAGCCGATTAGCGACACATCTGGGCCACGGAGTTCTTCAATTACATAAAGAAATACAGTAGGCAAATTGCTCTCAACACGTGTCTCGTCCCAGCACCCGTTAAGAAACATTGCATTGCGCCAGGAGTCCAGCAAGCACCACAAAACACGGTCTATGGAATTGGGCTACCTTATGGCGAAAAACGGTGTTGTCTGAAGTCCAACGCGTGCAATCGCACGTAGTTATCCTCGGAACGCAGTAGCAAGAAAAGCAATATCTTTTACGATGCTTCTCGTTGTAATGCAATTTGCTGTCACTTACATGGTAATGACATCACGAGATCGCACTTTTAGCAGCAGCACCCAGCCTATGCAAAGTCAATGATCAGACAAACCAGACAGCCAACCCAACACATTCACATTACAGCTCCAAAACGTCCGACCTAAAAACAAACACTGCCACCGCCAATAGCTCCAGCGTTAACCACACTTCTAGCGTCACTGTCGGGACCCAGCATGCCCCACCTGAGGAGCTCCAACTCTCCGCCTAGCCGGTCACTACCTGTCCAAACAGGCCGCGCCTGACCGGCCGGCAGCGCCCCACCTGTTCGGGGAACGAGAGCTTCTGCAGCGCGTACAGCGTGCGCACGCACTCCATGATGGGCATGGCCTCGTGCTGGCGCGACGCGTGGTAGGCGAGCGAGCGCAGCAGCGGCAGCGGCCGGCTGCCCATCTGCGCCAGCTGCTGCAGCAGTCGGGCCACCTGCTGGGCAGACATCTGGGCGGCGCAGTCCATAGCGCGGTCCTCCAGGCGTCGCAGGAACTCGCTCGAGAACACGTCGCTGCAACGACAGTCAGTCAGTCAGGCAGCCCCGGACTATGATCGCGTCATAGCCTCACTTCCATCAAGAGCTCGGCAGCTTCTAGTGGGGAACAGGCAGCTGGGACCATGAACAACTTCAGCGAAGAAGAAAAAAACTTTATTTGGAAGCGGCCAGAAGGCAGGGGAAATTGTGAAGCTTCTTTGCAGATCTTGTAGATCTGACCCTTCCTCCGCGTGCAAGTAAAGTTCTCATTGAGAGGGCTGTAACGACAGTGTCGGGTTCAGGCGACCCGCTCGCTGGCTTCCAGGCACCACCGGAGAACAGACAGAGGTCCGGTGGCCTCATCACCGATGACTTCAATAGACGGGAAATCAGGCAGGGTTCGGGTCACGTCGTTGCAGATTTTTCCACAGGCGGGAAGGCAGACGGGTGCCGGTTCAGTGGCCCGATATCTCAGTGATCTGATAGGACCCGATATATTAATTTATTTGCCAAGATATTTGCGATGGAAAATCTACAGGAACTACTGTAACTGTACCACTAACCAACACACCATGATGTTTGTTTGTTTATTGGTTGGTTCACGACACACTTTATGCACATTCACGGCTAATGGCGCCGCCCACACTGTTTCGCCGGTGGGCCGCGGGATTGGGAAATGTCCTGAGTGGCGCTAGAGTCGAACCCGGGACCTTTTGGTACCCATAGCCCGACACCTTAACCACTCGGCCATCCCCGCCCCAACACAGCATGATGCTTTACACATAAAAACGGAACGGTCGTGAACGTAAAGGACAACTGTCGCCCACCTGTTCTTCAGGATGAACGTAATCTCGGTGGGAGATTCGATCTCCACCCAGCGTCGCTGAATCATCTCCACAGACAGCGACGACAGCTGTCTCGACAGCTTGGTCGGCGTAAGGCGTCGTGCCAACTGGAGACTCTGTCCAACGAGTGTAAGTCGTAATGTCTACCCCGAAGACGACGGCCACCGAGATTACCTCGGAGACCGTGCCTCCGAGAAGCTGGACACGTTGGACAGAATACGGTGGATAATAGCAGTGTAATATCAGTAATAGATAATGGCAGTAATAGCAGCCATGGTTGGGCGCTTCAGAAAAGAGCAATTTTCCTTGAAATGACCTTGGTACTTTGAATCGATATTCCAGACCAGCAGCAATACAAATATCAGTCACATGGGCATAGAGCAGGGAGCCAGTTACATACATGGGCAAGGAGCCAGTTACATATATGGGCAAGGAGCCAGTTCATCCCAATTCGTCGATGAGTGTGCGGTGTTACACCTCTGAATACCTCACAATCCGTCAATGGGTGTGCGGTGTTACCCATCTGGGTATCCCAGAGGACGTCAATGGGTGTGTGGTGTTACACCCTTGGGTATCTCGCAATTCGTCAATAAGTGTGCTGTGGTACAAGCAGGGTGGGAATTAAGGCAATTCTTAAGAGTTTTGATCTCTGAAAACATTTTTGCACTCTGGTTTCATACTGGGTAGGATGGCCTTCACATGTACTCGGACACCAGTGTGAGAACAAATATATCAATAAAGGCAAACACGGACCGACACCCAGAAAAAAAAAACGCTGGTTATTCCACTTATGCACACCATTCAAACTAACCATCTATTGTGGCAGTCAGCAGCCGGACCACAACTTCACACACTCCTATCAATCTCAATCACCGGAATTGCAGACAACGCGTCAACATCACATGCAAGATGGTGCATATGATGCGCACTGAGTACAACATTCTCTGGCTCTGGAGCCGCGTCTCTGAAGACCTGTGTTCTTGCCACCCATATAGCGGAAATTTTGAGTTTTAAGAGACGTCCTCCGGAGTCCCGGAGACCGCCGATCAGAATTTGCTGCGTTAGCGTTTTTTGTCTGAAATATGTCCGTCAACCAATCAATGCAAGATATTTGTATATAACGTCATAACAATTGGTAACTTTGAACACATGGTTAAATGACATACTGCGAACACAATACCTTGACTGAGCCTTTGCTTTGCGCACCGCTATCACATGCGACTGTGGCCTGTGCGGCAGCTGAGTTGCGTTAGTATTATGTAGGGAATTGGCTCCGTACGTACCTAGGTATGCGCTCTGAGCTGAGGGTGAACTGTGAAGTATTCTTGTTTGTGTTTCATATGGCTAGCCTTGTAATGAGATCAGCAGTGAAAGGAAAGCGCATTGCTCCTGTGAGTAATGAGAGACGAAACAGTGTTGATTATCACGAGTCGCTGCCGAGCGGTGCCTTCCATTGTGCACTTTTTTGTTCCTATGTTTTGACATTTGATTTGGCCAAAAATGAAGATGCATATGACTTATGCATATCAGGTCTGTAGGTACTGATTGCATAGACCTTTCCCGGTCGATTACTGGGAAACAAATTCCATGCATACAAAAATAATGTCCATGAAAATGTACTCAGGAAGAAGTTGATATGCACTCAGACTCCCAACCTGGAAAGTAAGTTTCTCCCTCCCTCTAGTTACAAGCAAATCCGGAACTACGACACTAGGTAACAAAACATACTTCGGCAGCACCGCTAATACTACTCTTACTTCAACACCGATTGTTCGGTCTCACTGAAATAAACACTGGTAATTGATTGTTTAGGAGCACCACTATAGGTGGAAGTGGGTAGGCACCCGGTTGACAGCTCCACCCAGGCGAGTAGCTTGGCAATGAGGCGGCCGTCCGTCCCGGTCTGGCTGCCATCTCCTCACCTGCACCAGCTCCTTCATGGTCATCCTGCGCAGGCCCCAGATCAGGTCACTGATGATGACCTCCAGCACGGAGTCGGACGCGGCCACCCCGAGATCTGCCAGCGCGCGCGCCGACGACAGCATCCTGCTCGGTGGGGTGTTCTCGGTGCGGCCGCTCAGGCGAACTTGTGTCGCCCGATAGCTACCGACAGACGTGTTAGGTCACAGATACGTACCGTCCACTGAGTGGTCGGGTCACGGATAGGTGTCCGGTAACGGGTCGGGTCACGGACATGTTTTGTCCACTGAGAAGTTAGGTCACGGACAAATTATCTGCTCTGCTAGATTAATTGAAACTGAGTTGTTAATTCCCTTTAAGAACATTAAATAGTTCGTCGGTCGGTGATTTGGGCGTATGGGGCGTATCGACTAAGAACATTAAATAGCTAATTCCCTTTAAGAACATTAAATAGTTCGTCGGTCGGTGATTTGGGCGTATGGGGCGTATCGACTAAGAACATTAAATAGCTATCTCAGCAAAGCTATAAGACATTGAGACGAAATGAAAGCATACATCGTTATTTCCACTATCGGTGCATGACGCCAATGAGTGATGTGGGCCACAGGCACAGCCCAGACCCTGGCCAGGAGCAGTGGGTCCCACACACTGACCAGGACTGGGAGGTGACGGCGGCGGCCGGGACGCCCCGAGCGGCGGCGCGGTGCGTGGTGTGGGCCACAGGCCCTGACCGGGAACACTGACCAGGGCTGGGAGGTGACGTCGGCGGCCGGGACGCCCTGAGCGGCGGTGCAGTGCGTGGTGTGGGCCACAGGCACAGCCACAGGCCCTGACCGGGAACACTGACCAGGGCTGGGAGGTGACGGCGGCGGCCGGGACGCCCTGAGCGGCGGCGCAGTGCGTGGTGTGGGCCACAGGCACAGCCACAGGCCCTGACCGGGAACACTGACCAGGGCTGGGAGGTGACGTCGGCGGCCGGGACGCCCTGAGCGGCGGCGCGGTGCGTGGTGTGGGCCACAGGCACAGCCACAGGCCCTGACCGGGAACACTGACCAGGGCTGGGAGGTGACGACGGCGGCCGGGACGCCCTGAGCGGCGGCGCGGTGCGTGGTGTGGGCCACAGGCACAGCCACAGGCCCTGACCGGGAACACTGACCAAGGCTGGGAGGTGACGTCGGCGGCCGGGACGCCCTGAGCGGCGGCGCGGTGCGTGGTGTGGGCCACAGGCACAGCCACAGGCCCTGACCGGGAACACTGACCAGGGCTGGGAGGTGACGTCGGCGGCCGGGACGCCCTGAGCGGCGGCGCGGTGCGTGGTGTGGGCCACAGGCACAGCCACAGGCCCTGACCGGGAACACTGACCAGGGCTGGGAGGTGACGTCGGCGGCCGGGACGCCCTGAGCGGCGGCGCGGTGCGTGGTGTGGGCCACAGGCACAGCCACAGGCCCTGACCGGGAACACTGACCAGGGCTGGGAGGTGACGTCGGCGGCCGGGACGCCCTGAGCGGCGGCGCGGTGCGTGGTGTGGGCCACAGGCACAGCCACAGGCCCTGACCGGGAACACTGACCAGGGCTGGGAGGTGACGTCGGCGGCCGGGACGCCCTGAGCGGCGGCGCGGTGCGTGGTGTGGGCCACAGGCACAGCCACAGGCCCTGACCGGGAACACTGACCAGGGCTGGGAGGTGACGTCGGCGGCCGGGACGCCCTGAGCGGCGGCGCGGTGCGTGGTGTGGGCCACAGGCACAGCCACAGGCCCTGACCGGGAACACTGACCAGGGCTGGGAGGTGACGTCGGCGGCCGGGACGCCCTGAGCGGCGGCGCGGTGCGTGGTGTGGGCCACAGGCACAGCCACAGGCCCTGACCGGGAACACTGACCAGGGCTGGGAGGTGACGTCGGCGGCCGGGACGCCCTGAGCGGCGGGCGGGTGCGTGGTGTGGGCCACAGGCACAGCCACAGGCCCTGACCGGGAACACTGACCAGGGCTGGGAGGTGACGTCGGCGGCCGGGACGCCCTGAGCGGCGGCGCGGTGCGTGGTGTGGGCCACAGGCACAGCCACAGGCCCTGACCGGGAACACTGACCAGGGCTGGGAGGTGACGTCGGCGGCCGGGACGCCCTGAGCGGCGGCACGGTGGGTGTGGGCTGGGAGGTCGGCGACCGGGACTGGGCCAGGCAGGACGGCGGCGCGCGAGCGGCGGCGCGGTGCGGGTGTGGGCCACAGGCACAGCCACAGGCCGGCCGGGAACACTGACCAGGGGGGAGGGAGGGCGGCGGGCGGTGCGTGGTGTGGGCACAGGGGAATGACCAGGGCTGGGAGGTGACGTCGGCGGCCGGGACGCCCTGAGCGGCGGCGCGGTGCGCCAGCGCCGTCAGCCACATCAGCGTCTCGGAGAGCGTCATCTGGCGCCGGTCGGCCAGCTGCACCAGCTGCTCCACTGACTGGCTGTGCCCCAGCAGCCAGCGCACCGGCTCGAACATCAGCTCCTGCTGGTGCGGCGGCGCGTCGGCGGCCGGGGCAGGCGGCACGTCGGCAGCCGGGGGCGATGGATCGCCGTCCTGTACATTCATAATCGTCACAACTTTTGTGGTGGAGTGGGGTGGCCGAGTGGTTAAGGTGTTGAGCTCTGGATACCAAGGGTCCTGGGTTCAACACTCACTACTCGGGAAATTTCCCAATCCCGCGGCCCACCGGCGAAAAAGTGTGGGCGGCGCCATTAGCCGTGATCGTGCAAAACGTGCGTCTAGAACCGCCCAATAAACAAAACAAAAACTACTTATGTGGTTAGGCGACACCTCCTACATATGGCATCACAGCTTCAGGACAGCATTGGAAGCTCTGTCACGGTACATGAACCTCACGTGGCACCTGAGACATTGAATTGAAAATGCTGAACCCAAGCAAACTAGGCACAAAATATCTCACTGACTTATATGATCAAGCATGTTGCCATACTGAAGGAAAGGCTCTCTGACTTGATAGGATTAATTTAAAAAGTTAAATCACAGAGGTCTAATGATAATCCTTAAATCTAGGCCAGGGTATCAAAATATCAAAGCATATGTTTCATGGCATGCACATACTAGAGGCCATTATGTCCATGCTACATCACATCTGTTTCAATTACATATTTCTGCATTGTAGGATAAGGAACACAAATTTCATAAATTTTGTGGTAATGGTCTAGAATAAAAATGGTACACTGCTGTTATATTGCAAATTACTAAAACATCTAGCCTATGACTCAATGTGTAAACAAATACTTTGAACTGCAAGCAAATAAAAAATAATAACTACCTTGTGACTGCCTCTTGAAGTATGGCCAATACACCTCCAGTGACGCAAAACACTCGCCGGTCTTGGCAGCAGCCGTAGTCCTGACAGCATCATGTGGTAGGGTCCTTTCAAAATGCCACACTCAATGTTAGACAGATATGTCATATTCAACCTGAAATTACAACTGACTATTGTGATGATGAAATGAATATTTAAATAAATATCTGTTGTTGTAAGTACCTGTTATTGATGCTATGGAAGCTACCTTCACCATTGCACAATATATCCTGATGAAGGTAGCAATGCAAATGCTGGTAAATATCACAAAATATGTTATAATTGTAATTGATATCTTATTATCATAAAATAATAGACATGAATGTCAAATCATTTATATGCACTTGGGAAAAGTATTTAGTACACATATAAAATATTCCACAACTCTTAATACATACATTTTACCATCAGTGATAACATCATATTGACAAATTCATGACAAAAAATGAATTAGTTTGATACACTTCCAATTAATATCATTCAGAGCATCAAATCATGCTCGACAGTTTTTACTACCAAACCTGATTTACTGGTATTCATTGCTGGCAAAATCTGACATGTCAGAGTTGTTTCCCTGGTATTTACTGGTAAGGGTCTTGGAACTACATTTCTTCATCCTTGTGAGTGGCCAGATAAAAGCATAAAATATGCTTGTTGTAGACATTCAATAGCCATTTTCATGGTTTTTGAATAATGACATTTTAGACAGCCTCAGTAGACTCCATTAGTCTACTAAGAAAAAAATCCTCAATGAGCTTAGCAGCTGCCTGGTTGTCTTAATAAAATAATATTAGTGTTTCCTGGTTGATTCACCAAAACAAATGAGTTACCATTTTGCAATGGTATATCTTTGGCATAATTATGATGTAATGTGTTCATGAGACAAGCTTAAAACATCCATAAAGCAGCCATAAGGGTTAGTTTGTTTAGGTTAGGTTGTGTACAGTTTTCTTAATTGTGAAATTTGTTCAATTTTTGCATACATTTCTCTTTTTCACATTGAAAATTCTTCTTCTTCAAACGCCAGTTACACTAGGTTTGGCTAGCTTCAATTAATTGATAAACTGAGAATAAAATGGGGCAAATATGAAAACATTTTTGGGAGTTATATTTTCTCACAATGGAAGTGTTTATTTTTCATATTTTTATTTCTGAATTGTATATTATATTGCATAGGCAACTCCCCACATATATAACTCCAAATCCTAAGTCCAAGCAGGATATGCACCCCACCTGGCTTGGAATAATGCTAATGCCATGTCAAATGACAAATTTAATGAACTACAATGATCTAATCCTTTAAATGTCCAAATAGTCACATTTGGTATTACTGTGCTTTAAGGTGGCAACAAGCCAAGTTTTGCATACATTTGTCTCCATACAGGAAACAAATGGGTCAGGTTAGGTTTTTAAGTTTGAAAACTTGGCACAAAGTTTTTTTTAATGCCAAAACATTTTGGAAATGTTTTCTTCAAAATCAGTTGATGTTCACAACTTACACTTCAAAGCACAAATTTACCATGCATCTTAGATGATCTACATCTGAAAATTTCAGGCCCTGACACCCAATTTGGTGAGATCATCAAATGATCATGAGATCATTTTGTGCACTTGCTGTAGCTGATATATATATATATATATATATATATATATATATATATATATATATATAATACATGCATATATATAAATATATTCATATATATATATATATATATATATATATATATATATATATATATATATATATATATATATATATATGTATATATATATATATATAGGCATGTCTACCTAGGTAGGCAGGTACCTACCTACCTACCTATATGTGTACATATATATATATACTATATATGAACAGAAAAACCCAAAACAGTTGAAAACATTACCTGAGGGGCCAAAATATATGCTAAGTAAGTTGGAACAGTAATCAGTGGATACCGACACACAAGAACGACAAAAACCCGCAGCATATCCGCGGCTACAACAGACATTACCTGACACTTTCCCACGGACTCAAGGCTCTACCCTCTTCAGACGTAACAAGAACCGTGCACGAAACAACAGCGCCAATTTGATCACCACTGCCAAAGTATTGTGATAGCGTGACGTCACAGCGATATGCCGTTTTTCCTGAGTAGGCTGTTTTTAAAGATGTTGGGGGAGAGATGGATGAGAGATAATGATATAAAGAGAAAAGAGATAGAGAGGTGGAGAGATGTAGAGATAGAGAGATAAAGAGATAGAGAGATAGAGAAAGAGATAGTGGAGAGGTAGGAGAGGAGGGGGAAGAGAGAGAGAGGAAGGAAGAAAGAGGGAGAGATAGTGCGTGAGTGTATGTGCGTGTGTGTAGAGGCTCATGATTAACAGTATCAATACTATGCAGCTGTATACCATTAGCTCATGCTGTTGCATCCATAGAATATTGGTACATTCTGATGTGGAATAAATTAATGTTATCCCACAACAAAAAAACAGATATACACATTCATTTGCATGCTGAAGACGTCCCTTCAATCCTATGGATTAGCAAACAAATGCATGATATTAGCATTTTGCCAATCATAGGCAGGCACCATGCGGTCGCCTGGCGCCTGCATCATGACGCTAATGCCTACGCTAAACGTACATATATGTTGTAACGTATATGCGTTCCGATTATGCGTCATGGCATACCCACATAATCGGGAACGGCCGTCCGGTGCATACGTCCCGACACTGCCTGGTCAGTTGCCAACTGGTCATCTCAGCTGAAGAGGTGAGGAGGAAACGCGTGGAGAGACTCCACCAGTTGTGCTAAGACTTTGAAGTTGTGCTAGGACTTCGCGGACAGGGACTTTCAAGATTAGGGAGGCACCCACGCGGGTTTGTGCTGAAGTTAGTTTGGTGATGTAGATTGCTTAGCACACACAAAAAACCAATCAAGTCGGGAAATATTCAGTAAGCCACAATTACCTAGTGAACGGTGCAGTAGCATTTTCTGTAATATTTGGGATTTTACGGCAATAGGACAACACAACTCTCGTCGTCAGCCAAAGCTCCAGTTGTGATATTTTTAACAGCCGTTATGGCCGTCAGGCAGCAGTTGCGCGATTGTTCAATATCCAAATATTGTCGTACTATGTTGCTTTGACTCCACATTTGGTGCGTGTCAAAAAAGCACAATAAGTTTAAATATCCTAGTCATACTGCCCCACTACAAAGTTAGTTTTTGGTAATGTGCATCATATGAGCTTGAAAGGCGAAATCCGCGAAACCGCGAAACAGGGGGGGGGGGGCGAAATCCGCACAACCCTCCGGTTTTTCGTAGATAACTCCATATTTTACCGGCCGATATATGACATTGTTTGTGTACCTGCTTATAAATGACCGGCGCGTTGTTTAAAGCAAGAAAAATGAAGATCGATTGAACAATTTTCGAGTTAGGGGTCGCTAAAGTCAAAGATTTTTATCAGCGCCGGACCACAAATATCGGCACTGATGCGCTTCCCGTATATTGGCAAAAAGGAAGTGTTCTTGGGAAAACAAGCGACTTGTTTGGTGTAAATTGTTATGCTATATTGTTTCAAAGTCATGTCAGGTCACCGAGATCAAGTCAGGTTAGGTTTATGACAAGTTAGCACACGCCCTGGAGGGGGATAGTGAAATCTGCCTACCCCTCCGATTTTTCGTACATAATTCCATCTTGTCCCGGTCAATACACGCCATTTGTTTGCGTACCTACTTGGAAATGACCGGCGCATTGTTTGAAGTAAGAAAAATGAAAATCGGCCGAGAACTGTTCAAGTTAGTGGGCGTTAAAGTAAAAGCAAATCGCAGCGCCAGACCACACACATCGGTGCTGATGCGCTTCCTGTATATTCGCAAAAGGGAACTGTAGTTGCCAACACTAGCGATTTGTTTGACGTATTTTGTTATGCTATATAATTCAAAAGTCATGTTAGGTCGCCAAGGTCAAGTCACAGTCACAAACCTCTTAGACTTTTTGAACTTCGCCACAGAACAATTTGATCAGGGAAATCAGGTTGATGTAGCATATCTTGACTTTAGTAAGGCCTTTGACAAGGTACCCCATAAACGGTTAATGATACAGCTTCAGTCCCAAGGTATTGCAGGTAGTATCTTAAAATGGATAGAGTTGTGGCTTTCAGATAGACAGCAAAGTGTGATGCTAAATGGTACAAAGTCGTCATGGCAAAATGTTCTTAATGGAGTCCCCCAGGGGTCAGTACTGGGGCCACTACTGTTCATTATATTTGTAAATAGCATTGAAAGTGGCCTAAGCAGTAAAGTTTTGAAATTTGCGGATGATTTGAAGGCATTTAGGGCAACAACAGGCAAGATGAGCATATCTCGCTGCAAAAAGACTTAGACGAACTTGTGAAGTGGTCCGAAGAATGACAAATGAAATTTAATTTTGATAAGTGCAAAATCATGCATGTAGGTAAGCAGCATATGAAGGCTCCATACTTGATGGGTGGCCAAGTGCTATCAGTGACTCAACAGGAGAAGGATTTAGGTGTTATTCTAAACACAAAACTGGGGGCATCAGAACAGACCAAGGAAGCCAGGAAGAAGGCACTGAGAATGTTCGGGGCAATAAATAGGAATGTATCATACAGAAGTGAGGAAGTGATCAGGAAGCTTTACTGTGCATACGTCAGGCCACATTTGGAATACTCCATCCAAGCTTGGTCTCCTAGCTATGAAAAAGATTGTTGGCTTTTAGAGAGAGTGCAAAAGAGGGCTATAAAAATGGTTAATTGCATAAGCAACCTGGCATGTGAGGAAAGATTGAGGACATTGAATATGTTTTCACTTAGATATAGAAGGCTGAGAGGAGATCTCATCGAGGTCTTTAAGTTTGTCCGTGGTCTGGAGAGGGGATATCTTGGGGAAATGTTTGAATTGAACAGAAATGATGCAATTAGAGGTCATAAATTCAAAATTAAAGTTAACCACAGCAGAACAAGGTTAAGGCAAACTTTCTTCACCAACAGGGTAGTAGAACACTGGAACCAGCTGCCAGAAAACATTGTCAGTTGCAGCACATTGAATATCTTTAAAAACAGCATAGACAATCATTATAAGAATAAAGGGGTTGCTTTTCAGTATTACAGGGAGGGCTGATTGACAGATTTGGTGGGCAACTGGTTCAGTGTACAGAGTGCAACCATGAAGGGCCCTTGTGGCTCATAGTTGCACTAATCTTTTATGTCTTTATGTCTTTACGTCTTTAAGTCAGGTCAAGTTCATGACAGGCTAATAGAACCAAACTTGGTCAACTGGAGTGTTGTCAAAAATGCAAATGACTGTCATGCGATTAATGTCACTTTACATGTTACTCCCTACACATCCCGAAATCTACTGTTTGTCATTGTGTGCCTAGGCGTTTCCATACTTTATTCATGTATTTCACTCCTTTCTTTGCGAAGCCGAT
Source organism: Imbricaverruca yamaguchii (assembly GCA_034440575.1). Classification (NCBI taxonomy): domain Eukaryota; kingdom Metazoa; phylum Arthropoda; class Thecostraca; family Neoverrucidae; genus Imbricaverruca; species Imbricaverruca yamaguchii. The sequence goes on from JAOTOL010001399.1 coordinate 130,681, forward strand.
TGTACTGAAACGCCCAACGGAGCAGTCGGGTGGGCAGCCCGGTTCCGGTAACTGGAGCAGGTAATGACCTGCTAAAATGCTCCTATATAGGTGACCTGAGGTCACATGGCTGATCTGGCATCATTCGTAATGATTGCATCATTCGTAATGTTCAAAACATCATTAATGCCAATTTTCGAGCATTTAAACACAATCACAGCGATCCATAACAATGAGAAGCCAATCCACGAAAAACCAAATTTTTTTGTTATATTTTGACCTAATTTGACCTTGAAGATATTGATCTAAGCTCATGAAATTTGCACACAATAGAGTTCACTACCGTGTCCGGCCACTCTGCGAATTTCGGTGCTCTAGCCCCAGTAGGAGCCGAGATCGTAGGGGGGGAATCGTCCCCCCCTCCAGTGCGCGTAATTTTCCGAGGCCCTCCAGGGTGCGTGTTAAGTACGCCACTTTGGATCACCAGTCAATTGAAACAGGCACCTACACCACGGGTGAAAATCAAAGTGCATGTAGAGGATTCGTCACAGACAAGTGGGTTGAACGAATTTGGTATTGCAAGTGATCTAATTGATTTACCTACCCACTTCGTAATAATTTACAGCATTGGAATAATTAGCCCAGCTGACATGGATTAACAAAAATCTCATGTTTTTTTGATGATCCACAGCACTTATAGGAACGTCTTCAGCATGCAAGTCAAAGTGTATGGCGGCTATTTTGGTGTGAAGTATAATTGATTTATTCCATATCAGAAATTACTTTACTCTTAGGTCACGTAGGCTTGCAAAACCGTGGTTTAACCCGCACCGTCTCGGGGGTCTTCAACCGCCCCGACCCCTCAGGTCTTTCGCGAACAGTGAACAAACGGCGCGCGGCAACGCGAAAAAAATGGGTAAACCTTTTCCCACATCAATTTGGGATATTGTTTCAAAATTTTGAAGTCAGGTTATCTAGGGTCAACGAGTTAGTCAAGGTCAAGTGAGGTCACCTCCAAAAATGTTCAACCAGTCATCCCGCTTTAACGGATACAGATATGCTAATTAAACTTTCAGCATTTGTTTATCTTTAGGGATGCAACAAAACGTACACGGGGAATTTTTCATTTTTTAAGTTTTTAGCTACATATTAATTATGCATACTTGCCTATTAGAGTTAAAATCAAAGATTGTAAACTAAGCATTTTTATCAGAGCAAGTTAACTTCCAGGAACGTTTCTCGGTCTGCTCTATCCATTAGAAAAGGAAAATTAATGAAAACTTGAAAACTGAAAATGTTGAAATTTCAAGCATAAATATATGTATTTGTGGGAGCCCCCAAAAAATGTATTGCCCTGGTCGATTTCGCTGTTTTCTTTTCTGAAAAAAAAACATTTGTTTTGTTTTTCAAATACCCCCAAATGAACTCCCCAGAGCCAAAAACATAATGTTAGTCGTGAAAAGTCGTGAAAATCTAGCCCCCTTAGTGGCGTCACTTTTTGGAAAATTGTTTTGGGGGTGGATCCGGGCCCTACTCGTCGAGCGCTTTCCGATGACATCTCTTTCGTTTTCGCTCGACGCTTAGTTTGGATTTTAGAGTAGGGAGTTACTATCTCCCCCGCCTTCCTCCCCCCAGACACGGAGTGTGAAGATCTGACCGGAGAGACGGCGCGGGTTATTTAGTGTCCATTTGGTGTTGATTTCGATTGAACCAAACTACGACTAAAATTCGCACGGAAGCTGGCATTGAATTTAATTATTCAGCCACTCGTGAGTTCCATTTTAGGCATTCTCCTAGAGCTCCTGATTTAAGTTTAATGTCCCGCTGATTCATGGTTAACACATAGGTAGTATCGGCACTGCGTATTTACCAGGTTGTATCCGCATTTGTACATGCCCAGAGCGCACCTCTGGCAAAGACCTCTGGCAATACAACTTCACGCTTGAATTGAGTTGAGGTTGTACTTCAAGTTTCAAGGCATATCTCGAATTCCCATATCGCCAAGCGCCTTCTACCATCCAGTGAAGTGGTGAAGTACACAGAGCGAGTACATTTTTTTGACAATGCAAACCTCACGAGTGTGCTTGAGGGTTGGGTTGTGCCTATGCCTCGCGATGGTGCCAGCAGGTAAGCGTGTGCGTCTGCGCACCACAATAAAGCTAGAGCGCGAGAGCGCGTGCCCGTACCACACCAGGATGCCGGAGGGTGAAGTTATGAGCATGTGCAACATGATGGTTCAAGACGCGAGGGTGTGTGCATGTACCACATGATGATGCTGGAGAGCGGTGCTAGTCGCGCAGGTAGCGTCATGCGCCGGTGGTGACGACCTGGACCGCTCTGACCGGAACAGTGCGCCGGCGGTGACGACCTGGACCGCTCTGACCGGAACAGTGCGCCGGTGGTGGTGACCTGGACCGCTCTGACCGGAACAGTGCGCCGGCGGTGACGACCTGGACCGCTCTGACCGGAACAGTGCGCCGGCGGTGGTGACCTGGACCGCCCATCACAAGTGATAGCCGGCTATGCACAATCGTCGCGGCGGACAAGTTTAATCGTCCTTCTGTCTCCGTGGTCGCACGCGTTGCCGCTAATCTCGCAGCTGGTAGCCGCGGCGTTCCCTTATCCCACCGCTACCACCTTGTGTGACCACCACCGGCCTCCGGCTGCAACCTGTGGCCCTGCCTCATCAATTTAGAGTCATCCGCGACCTGTCTTCCTCGAGAGCTGTTGGCGTCGATGGCGTACCACTGCACGCTCTCCACAAATGTTTTCCTGTTCTCGGGCCTCGCCTACCTCACCTTATTAATACTTATGTAGTCTCTTGCGTGTTCTCTGCCTCCTGCAAAACTTCCTCTATTGTTGCACTTCACAAGTCTGGGCCTCGCGATGTCGCCAGTAACTTTCGTCTAATCTCTACTTTGCCTGCCTTATCCAAGTTATGTGAAGAAGTAATCCGAATTTAGCTGTCCTTTTACCTAGTCGCTAATCACACGTTTGTCTCCTCCAAGTATTCTTACAGGCCGTGTCATTCGATGGAAGTTACCCTGGTCGACGCTGTCGAATGGATCAATCTTCGCATCGGCACTGGTCACATCGCTGTGGTCATCTCCATCGACCTGAACAAGGCATTCGACATCGTCGACCACGTTGCCTTGCAAAAGCTGCAGTGATGTGGTGTCGACTTAAAGTGGTTCCACAGCTACCTCACTGACCGACGGCAGGTGATGAGGGCTCTTTATCCCCTCCGCTATCCCATGGCGTTCCTCAGAAATCTCTGGTCGGTCTCTTGCTCTTTAGCATCTTCACGAATGACTTGCCAACGTACTTTACTAGTATCATACGCGGATGACACCCAGCTGATAAACTCTGCACATCCTGATGACTTATCAGTTCTGAAATTCCGGCAGAATACCATCCTTGCTGTTCAGTTCTACTTCACATCCAACTCCCTGAAGATCAACCCCATTAAAACTACCCTGTTCCTTGTCGGCATGCCCCAATCCCTCAATAAAGCCACATCCTACCAACTCAACATTGGTAGTTACGTCCTAACCCCTCGCCATTCGTGAAGATGCCGGGATCATCATTGACTACATCCTATCATGTGAGGAGCACATATCCCGCGTTGCCAAACAGTGCAACTCCCTCTTGTTTTGTCTCCAAAAAATATGTCACCATCTCACACCAAAAGCACGCAAGCTCCTAATCCAGTCTCACGCCTTTCCACACATTCTATACGGACTGACAGTCTGGGCGGGGTTGCCCAATGTCACCTCGGAAGGGTGCAGAATGCGATTAATTTCGGGGCTAGGATAGTCTCTTGGGCTCGCCATCGTGATGACATTTCGTCGACAGTAGCAACGCTGGGCTAGCGTAGTGCCGTGACCTCATCACCCACCGAGACAACATCGCCGTGTTTAGAGCCCTGAATGATCCGCGAGTCCCTGAGGCGATCCGTTCTCTGTCGGATGCCTCCCGCCGCTCCACCCGTGCGACGATGGCTGGGGCGCTGGAGCCACCGCCTTTCCACCTCGGCATGTCATGCAGAGCTTTATCCTCCAGGGCATCCTCGTCCTAGGACCTACTGTCGCCGGCCACTTCCGCTTCTCGGACACTGGGCGAGTTCGTCGCGATGCTTAACGACGACGTCTTTTAAATTGACTGCACGTGTCCGGTGTTTTATTCGCATACTGCTATTTTACTGCTTCAATTTTGCTCATGTTGGTGTAACGTTACCTGCATCTGACTGTAATCCGACTCAAGCCAAACATTAATCCACTTGATGGAATTGGTTCGCTAAATTCGCAAACACAAATGCAAACCAAATCGACAGTTGGACTACACCCAGTTCAGAGGCCAGCTCCGACCAGATGCAGCCCGACAAACGGCTGAGATCGGCTACCCGAGACAGCTTGGTCATCGGTGCACAGCTCTTCTTCTCCGTCAAATTTTAGACACCGTGCACATTTTTCAGCCATCAGATTTACAAATTCGGTATCGGACGAAAGCTTGAGATGCATGTGTTGTATTGGGTGTTAGAGCACGCATTGCGATAATCGGAGAGCACATATGAGCATCTACCCTGCCTACCAGTGCTGTTCCGAAACAATATTGCCGGAGTCGGTCCTCACCACTACAGACAGCACACGTATTTCCAACCGGCAGTACCTTTAAATGCTGACATGTCTTGAAAGTATTGCACTGTGGACTCGGAATGGCCCTGCTTCCTGCAAGAAGTACGATGTGCTGGAACGCCCGGGGTATTCGGGCGTCGCTTTATTTGTCTTTGGTAGAGTTACGAACAATTATGCGGCGGTGAGGTCTCTCGATCATAGCGGGGACTATAATGCCCACTTTTTTGCTCGATGGACGACCTCGGTAATTACGAAGTGGATGTGGATGAAAGGTGCTGTAATAGATGTCTTTGAATTAATGTAGTGATTAAGTAATGTAGTGATGATAATTTTAACCTACAATTGTAATTCATATTTTCCTTCAAATGTTTTTCAATCGCTCCCAAATGTCACTGAAACGCTGTAATCACAAAAATAGAAAATATCCGATGGACCATCTTAGTAACTACTGCACCGATGTTCATGAAAATGTCTAAAATAAACTTCGCCATCGATTTTGGGCCATTTGAGTCATTTTCATCCGATTTAAATAGGTAGAAAAACATGAAATGAGGGATTGAAATTCGAGATTTGCCCGATGAACGATCTACGAAGGTAAGTTACAGAATGGAGCCAAACACACACTGATCAATGTGTTTTCACCGTATTAGACCAGTTGAGGAATGTAAGAGAAAATTCGCATGTGAAATGTATAAATCCATCGCACCACAATTCAATAGAGATGGGCTACACCGCAATTCAATTATTGATGGGTGGTACGACTTGTAGGATAACTGAAAGCTTGGTTCACGGTTGTACTGGCTTCCGTGTTAAGAGTCTATTTCATATTTGATGTTAATTTTGCTCTTAACTGCCTCAACCGATCTAATGCGGTGAAAAGACTTGTTTCGTGTGTGTTTGGCGAAATTCTGCAACTTACAATCGTAGACCGTCCATCGGGCGAATCTCTAATTTCAATCCCTCATTTTATGGCCTTCTACCTATTTACATTGAATTTAAATGACTAAAATGGCCGAAAATCGATGTAGAAGTTTTTTAAAAGCTAGTTTCATGAAAATCGGTGCGGTATCTAGTTACTGAGATGGCCCATCGGGCATTTTGTATTATCGTAATTATAGCGTTTTAACGCCATTTGGGGGCGATTTAAAGACATTTGAAAGAAAATATTAAGTACGGTTATAGGTCAAAACCACTACATTAATTACAATACATCTATTACTGCACCTTTCATCAACATCCACTTCGTAATTACTGGGATCGTCCATCGGGCAAAAAAGTGGGCATTATAGACCCACCCGCCTATGCGTTGGGTGTCTGAAGCGGTTTTTAGCTCATTGGTCGACTTTGTACTCATAAGCTTCAAGGCTCATAAGGCAAATGCGTCACACATGGGCGAAACGTGAGGGACGTTCGAAGAAGTGGTGAAGCAACTTCAGGTAGATCATGTGTATGCAGCGACCACGAGACTAATGTAATGTGGCTTGTGAGAACTCGAGAGCACGTCACTCTGCCCCCATTTACGCTCTTTCGATCATGTGTGTAAGCATTGGTGCCGCCACTGAGAGTACAGGAGTACGAATATACACCCCACGTCTGAAACTTAGCATCACGCGTATTGACATTACATGGCAAAAAATCGCACTCACCTGTTTTGCTCTCGTTCACCACTGCTCTCTCACATCAAATGATACTGGTCCAAACGTCAGCGGTACGGGTAAGAGCTGAGTGTAAGCGAAAGTGAACTTGGGTACATTACACACCTATATAAAGCGATCAAACATCAGTACGCTTCACTCGCCTTAGTATGCATGACGCAACTTGAAAGTGTGCATGGTATGCGAGATCCTCTAGAGCAATCGCATGGATTGCCTATAAATAATGATCGCCTGGCTATTATCCATGTCAAGATTAAGTCAAGGTCACCATATCTAGACCAATGGTTAGCGTGTGAGATATTACGTCATCGCTGGCTGTCCACACTGCAGGTCAGGAGTGCGCTCAGCTGCAACCCGCAGTAGGCAATGCGCTCGGCTGACAACTGTGCGTCTGTGGTGCTTCCAGACGGCAGATGTAGACAGTGGTAAATCTCACCGGACGAAATGCCATTCCCGGACCATCCACCGTCGACGCATGGTGGTGCGCACACACCGCTGGCGTAGCGGTCCGCCTGGTGACGTCACGCGGACAGGCGGGGCGGCCGCTCACTCGTGACGACAGGTCTGCACGAAGCCGTACGGGCCACGCGGCTCGGCGTGGTACAGCCGGAACTGGTCGGCCGCCGAGTCGGCGACGACCAGCTGTGGCGGCAGCGGCGGCATCTCGTGCTGCGTCTGGCGCATCGCCGCCAGCTGCGTCTGCTGCGCCTGCTGCGAGTGCGGCCGCGAGGCCAGCGCCTGCGACGTCATGGTCGACCGCACCAGCTGCGCCTGCGACTGCTGGATCATGGCGCGCATCCTGAGGCCGGCCGGCGGCGGCGGCGGCGGCGCCAATCGCGCCTGTGCGCCGTCCAGTCGCGCCACGCACGCCGCCTCGACGCTCCTGTCGCCGTACGCGCCGCCCAGCTGGCCCAGTTGGCCGCCGCCGCCGCCGCCAGGCGGCAGCATCGGCGTATTGTAGAGGGCGCTGCCGACGCGCAGCTCCTGCTTCAGCTCGGCCGGCGTGGACATCCGCGACGAGTCCGACTGCGTGGAGGGCGACGCCGCCGACGTGTGACTCACCAGCGGCGAGTTCATGTCGCCGACGCCGGACATGGGCGCCATGCTGGGCATGTGCGCCATAGTGGGCATGGCCATGCCGGGGAACATGTGGCTGTTCATGGCCATGGTGGAGGAGGCGGCCGCGGCGGCGGCGGCGGCAGCGAACAGTGTCTCGCGCTCTCGGTGTTCGGCGGCGGCGCGCGACAACACGTACTGCGCGGCGAACTGGTGCTTCGGCTCCATGCGCATGTGGTCCATGTGCGCAATGAACGCTGAAACAAGGGCGGACTCTTAGCCGGATCTACCACTAGACCACTGAGACATGGACGGTGTTCTACGAAAATGACTGTGGGGGGTAGCGCTTTTAGTGGGTCCCGATACCCCAATACGGGAGATTAAAAAATATGTTCAGCTGGTGGAGCGTGCACCCTGATTTTTCCCCATGAATATAGAGTCGGGGTGGGCACTATCACATACAAAGCAAGCTCCTACTCCTGACGATCCTGTCACGAATTCATGGGTGCGCAACACCTCCGAAATACGTTGTTTTAAACGAACCTGAGCGAGGTAGCAAAATAATCTTCACGGGTTCCATGCGAAGACAACACACCAAGATTCCGAGCCTGCCGGCGATTCGGAAGTGCAGGACGGGCCTCACCTGACTCGTGCGCGAAGACGGCCTGGCAGACGGAGCACGACCACATGCGCAGTGGCGAGGCCAGGCCGCTGGTCTCCGGGTGAGCCACCAGGTGCTTCCGCAGGGAGCCCTCGTTGACGTATTGCTTGCCGCACACGGGGCACGGGTGGTTCGGTGTTCTCCGTTTCGCTGGAAGACATCACTTGTGACAACTAACGGGAAAAGGGGATCACTACAAATCGTTTTGGAGTAAATGGTATGATTACGCGCCATGTTATAGTACAACAAGTGCCAGTGGCGGTAACCAGAGTTGTCGCCAATTGGGGTGACGTCATCGATGCGGGCGGGGATCTCCTATCCTCCAATAGGAGCAACAGTCACATTCTCTATATCTGAAGACCTATGCAAGAACGCACACTAAGTTGGTGACTGGCAAACTTATCTAGTTCACGAAAAAAAGGTTCTCAGAGATTTCACTTCAAGATCGCAGGTAGTTACTGGAACCATAAATGCTTAAAATGCGCGATGTAGGCAAGCTTAGGCTACATCAGCTATACTATGTCTGCTACAAATGTCCCGGTGGCGTCATGGCAATCCAGTGGACTTGGATGGTGGTGATCCAGTGCTGAAACATGACGTATAGCATGATACTGAACCATCTATATGTTGCTTTGATCTACGTTCCTAGATACACATAGGTTTGTGGCCTATTTTTGGGAATGCTTGTAATATCCTGTAATAAACATAATCTTTGAGAATGATTATCAAACGCTATTAGCTAGTTAACTAGGTTAGTTAGCTCGTTAGATTGTCGGGATAGTCTTTCTGAAAATGTGTCGAATGTGAGCTGGCGGAGATCGAGTCATAATGGGCGCTGTATTGCGAGCCCCCCCACCCATGTTCAGACATGTGAACTTAGAATACTTAGATTATGTACCCATTTCAAGATGAGGAGCAATGGTTCCTTGGAGCTGATTAATCCGCCTTCGCCCGTATAGTGGGTGGAGGGTGCAACCCCCCTAAGGCTTTTTTGTGTATTCCTTCCAAACCGATGAACGGATCGCTCTGAGATTTTCAGTACCCTCTGGGGCAACTTTTTGACAACTTTTGGTGAATTGTTTTTGTGAGGTCGTATCAGGTCACGGAGTTATGAGGTCATAAAGGGAGCACCTCCGACCAGTTTTCAACAAATACGTGATTATCGCAAGTAATTTGTTACGTACTTAGCGTAATTATGGGCATATAATGAAAAATACAGATGCCCAGATGGGTTCCCATTGAAAAATAATGTTCCAAAAATAGGCGACCTCGGTTGACCTCGGTTGACCCCGTTTGACCTTTCGACCTTTTTTAGCTGACCTACGGTAATTTTTCGTTCTGAATTAGAATTCAGCGTCCATTTTTACCCTAGGGAACTTTAAACTTCGAAATTGGAACCACTTTTCGAAAAGTTGGATATTTGGGTTCATGGCTTTGACCTCATTTGGTACATGATATGTTGGTCCGATCACATCGTGTCACATGTCGTTATGTTCGCAAGGTCCAAATAAACATATTTCCGGGCATTTCGTGCATATTTATACAGTAGTTTCGATACAACTGACGATTTTCTTCGGAACAAAAATCAATTGTAGACCTTTTACCTGACCTGGAAGGTCAACCATGAACCTTAGAAGGGCATACTGAATTCCAATCGGGAAATCTCGTCCAGATCTATAACTTTGGTCTTTGGTTCGTTTTCGTAACATGCACGGTTTCGAATCCCCGGGGGGTCGTAACCCCCTCCCCTATACGACCGAAGGTGGTAAAATGTCGTACACTGGCGAGGGTTAAGAAATAACATCTTGAGGGTTAAGAAATATCCCCCATGGGCTAAATTATATCACATGCACATGTCATTTTTCATGTCATAGATGTCATTGGACAGGGTGCTACGGAGTGGTTTCTGTATATTGGCTTCCGGTAAATGTGCATGTTTGCAACAAAAGTATGTTAGTTTGATAATGTAATGCTTCAAGCGCATGCTTTTCTTTCGCATGGTCGTAACCAGAATCAGGCTTTGTGACCAACTGATCTTCGAAAATTCTGTGTTTTTTTTTCTCGTATCAGCTTTGTCCAAAGGGGCATATGGTTGGGATTAATAGTTGTGTCGCTGATACAAAAAAACACACAAAAAAGTTTGTCCCGGTGTGCCATGGCTGAAGCTCCGCTTAGCCAGTTGTCATCCATTGCTTGTTACCGGAGATGTCATCACAAGCCTGCTCATATATAACCGTCGTATAACCGCTGTCTTATATAACGTGGCTAATAGTATTGGCCATGCAGGGGTGCTCGGCAATCCCGGTGGTATGGGTCACGGAGAAGGTTTAGAAACCAGTACATCCGAACTGACAATCTCGGCATCGCTACTGCTCGGAGCAGTAGGTATTAGGTCATTAGATCACTAAATTGCTCCAATCACAATTGGAGTGGCATTGCATAGAACACTGTTTACATGCTGGGCTCGAATGCGCTGCAAACGAACGTGGCACCTGCAAAGCCAGCGTAATCTAAAGTGAGCTACATGGTTTGCATTCTTCACGTGAACCTGATTGAGGGGTCAGGTTATATTTGTGTGATCATAAATGAATCAATGCCATTGCGGTATTTGCTACACATATTTCAATATCTACACCGTAGCCAAGGAAGGCATAGGTCTCAGTGTAAACATTCTCCCGTCCATATATTACGGGAAAATGTAGCCTTCGCAGTTACCATGTTCTTATCATCAGGTTTTGGTTCTCGACAGGAACCTGCAGTTGCAAGGCTTTACCGTGCATGTATTAACTTTGTCCAAGCGTATTGCACATTATACAATAATCATAGCTCCTCTACAGGGGCTCTGTTAACAAACTTTGGCTGCCGCACTTGGGTGTACTTCCATGGACTACAGTGGGTCAAAATCTAGCCTCCCGCCCTTCCAGGACTTTGAGTCTCTTGGCCTCCAGTGAAAACGCTGGACAGTCGCCACGTTGATATAACCATTGGCATATTTTGGTAAATAAAATGCTGACCAGAGACCAATGGCATGCCCCATTTCGCTCACCGATATCCGATGACGTACCCCGTTTCGGTGACCAGAGACCTGTGACCTATGATATATAACCTTTGACTTATGACCAATGACATATGACCAATAACGTGCCCCGTTTCGGTGACCGGAGACCTATGTCCTACGACCTATGACGTGCGCGGTTCTGGCGACCAGAGACCTATGACCTACGACGTGCCCCGTTTCGGTGACCAGAAACCAATGGCATATGACCTATGACCTATTCCCTATGACGTGCCCAGTTTCGATGACCAGAGCCCAAATACCTACGACCTATGACCTATGGCTCATGACTTATGACATATGGCATATGACCTATTGCCTATGACCTATTGCCTATGACCTATTGCCTATGACCTATTGCCTATGACCTATGATATATGACATATGACCTATGACATATATGTCATAGGTTATATATACCACATTACCTATGACATATGTCATAGGTTAGGCACCTGTGACGTACCCCGTTTCAGGATAAGTCTTCTGTTGATCAACATATATCGGCAATTCTTTTACATCAAAGCATTAGATCAAACCCGAGCATGACCTGCTCACCAGTGCGAGTAATCACAGGTCTGAAGAGAGTTGACTTAGCGTGATAGACATAGCTTGTCGCAACATACCTGCAATTGGCCTGTCGATACTCATTTTTTCGTCCCCCTCCCCCTATCCAAAATTTGTGGCGCCGTCCCTGCTGGCAGCTGCTGGCAGGACTTTCCAGGTCCTTTTTCTACTCGCCAACGAAAGCCTATTGCTGAATGTGCAGAGTTTAGATGGTGGCAGAAGCATAAGCTATAGCAAGACAAGACAGTGGGGAATTGAATGCGCATCACTTTTGGAACCAGATTTACATACATGGTGGAGGGAGGCCATTGTCACACATGAAAAGCCACTTACACGTTGCGAATAACGATTTGATTTTTATAAAAGTTGAAATGCATCTATCACTTTGACATAATTACCTATGGCTTAGAATATATTCAAATTCTAATGTTATTTTCGACATGTGCGACTTCATGCAAATTTGAGCTTTGTTGAATTATGTAGCGTAGAAATAAACGGAAAATACTGTTTTGGCTGCCTCATTTACATGATTGCGCAGCCCGTAATGTTGTAGTCCCGTAATGCCGCGCCGTAAGTGTAACGCCCCCGAGCCTGAGCCGACCGGCGGCTCTCCGCCGGTCGGCGCCGCCGCTGTGGCCGGACGCTAGGGCCGAGCCCGATTTCGAACAAAAGACGGCCGCCTTGCCAGGTCGTCTGCGGGACGGAGAAGTGTCACCCGACGGTTCGTCACTGGGAGGCCTCGCCAGGTTAGACCGGAAGGAATACGTCATTTAGCTTCCAATGGAGATGTATGTCATCTGGGCGACGTCCAATCAGGAATTGACGAATCGTCTTAGCAGTTGTCAGCTGATTAGGAGGGATATTAGCAAGCCGGAAGGCTTGGACAGTCGGGACTCATCTCTTTAATACGCCAGAATGCTGTCGGTCGCCGCGGGTCGCATCCATAAAATTAACTGACTGTCTTTCGGCCTCCAAATTCAGCATTATTCCAAAGTCACTCCAAATGCAGCTGTCGGCTATGTAATTGAAGCTTTATGCGGACATCACTTCGGGAGCACGCGAGATGTTGGTTACTTGTCGTTTGACTGCATCAATTCCGTCCGCACAATATATTAGTGCAGAGAACATTGAACTTTCGGTGTTGTCGTGGAACCGCGATCCTCTGGACTCACTATGTGCCTACAAGTCGACGACTATCCTGCACTTCTTCGGCCGGAGCTACCAGCAGCAGCAGCTGGAACTCCTTAATTATTTAGCGAAGCCGACTAAGCTGATTGGCTGCTACAGCGGCCCGCGGACAAAGCCGAGTCGTGGACACCCGTGTAGCACACAGGTGCCACTCTCGGGCGGGGCGTCGGCCGCGTACTGGCACTGACCTGCCACGCCGGACGCGTTCGGGTCCTTGTGCACGTGTTTCATGTGGTGCATCAGAGCGGCGCCTCCCAGGTACACCTTGCGACAGGTGGGGCAGTTGACGGCGTTCGGTCCGCCGATAAGCGCCGCGTGCTGTAACAGACGGTGTCCGTCATCACTTCTACTGGTGTCGAGCCACTGCCGGACACGTGTCGGATGACGTCATACACACACACACACACACACGCACACGCACATGCACACACACACACACGCACACACACACACACACACACGCACACACACACACACACACACGCACACACACACACACACACACACACACACACACACACACACACGCACACGCACACGCACACACAGTTCTGTATCAGACGGTGGCCGTTGGACGCGTCATCGCTTCCGCTCGCGTCACACCGCTGCCGGACACGTGTCGGGTGACGTCATACACACGGCGTGCTGTCGGACAGCCAATTACGCGACTGATCTGTCGGCATGGTAACGTCAATAACTTGGGGTGTTTTTGGAGCCACCCAGACGACAAAGATTCTATGCAGGGTGAGTCGCAGATGAAGTATACCAGAAATATGATGTGTGTTTTGAAGTTCGCAGTTGCCTGGACGACATAGAATATGTGTTACGTCACATACAATCTAAGCCGGACGCATAAACTATTTCCCGTACTTGGTCGAAGTTAGATAAATATGACCCAGTAATTCGGAATGTGAACCTCGCCAGATTGCGTGAAAAAACAAACATATTTCTCGATTGAATCTCTCAGTACGTGTCAATCCTCAATGCCTGGATTGTGGTGAAACCTGTGAAGAAAAAGAAGTTTGACATACCCAGGCAGGGCAAATTGAACGCTGTAGAAAGGGACTGCCCATGTATTGCACGCATGTCAACAGTCCAGCATGAAGCCCTGAAACAGAATGCCTCCGAGTCGCCGCACCAGTGCAGTGGCCACCCACCCGCAAGGACGAGCTATCGCGGAGTGGTTGGCGGCTATTTGGGCTTAAGGGCACATTGACTGTGTTTGCCATACAGTGCAAGTGATCTCGTGAAATGTGCCACACCCTTTTGTCTGCCTGGGCAGGCTGGATAGGCCGGACAGGTAGACTCGTAATAGAATGCAGTTTCTCAAAGTGGGGTTAGATGTTTGCGTCCATCAAATTACCAGTGCAATTTGGGTTTAGGGAATGGCAATGGTTCACACAATGTACAGGAGTGTCCAATGTACAGGAGTGTCATAGTCCATTCTTGTCTGTGTAAATATTAGCTAGTTTTGTAATCGTATAATTGTGTGATTTGTCTTGTTTGCGCAGTTATTGTCAAGAATCTATCGTGATTGTACGCAAATAAAAGTTTCGCCCACTGCAAACGAACTGAGAAAAGATTCTACGTGACGTCACGCAGAATATAATATTCTGCGTCCGCTCCGAAAACACCTTTAACGTCAGGGATTAAAGCAGCCGACCGAAATGTGTGTGGCTGGGCTTCGGAATGGTGAGGCTGGATTCAGATTCTGGATAAAGCCGCCGTCGGTAGTGCTCGATCATGACCACTATATACTGATGAATTAATAAGAGTTGCTCGAGGATGGTCAAAAATGTATGACTGAACCATGAGGGATCAGGTTATGCCTCAGCGCTAATTATTGGTGATATTGGTGATATATTTTCCCTGCTCCCCAGGGTGGCGGGGTGGTCACGACAACTGTCTGAGTAGCTATTTTATGGATTAAAAAATAAACAAAACGTGTTAAAGAATGTCACAATATTCCAAAATAACAAGCTCGATGTTTACAAAACAAAACAAAAAGAGTTACGTACAAATAACACAATGCGCTTAGTGCGACTCATGACGAGACAATATCTTGGATGCCAGCACATATCGTCCAGGATTTTTCGAAGCTATGATTGCGATTACGGACGCTGCATTTATACAATGGCTCATAAAAACGCTCCTAAATATCGCGAAAGCTCCCTATTGTCAATGCGTCACCTTCTTGTCATTAATATTGTTAACCAAGTTCCGGCGGTCTCCTAGGATTTGAAACGCAACACTACGACGTCACATGGCCAAAACACATGGCTTTTGAATCCAACAAAATTTTATTTTTAAGCATGTATTTACATGGTACATGGTACATGCATTTATTGTGTTCCTCCCGTATGACGGGGTCGTTAGCTGCTTTTACTAGTCAATCGACTTTTTTGTATCTCCCACTCTCACTCTCACTCTAACTCACTCTCACGCTCATTTTCACTCTCGCTCTCACTCTCACTCACTCACTCACTCTCACTCTTCATCTCCATCTCCATCTCCATCTCCATCTCCATCTCCATCTCCATCTCCATCTCCATCTCCATCTCCATCTCCATCTCCATCTCCATCTCCATCTCCATCTCCATCTCCATCTCCATCTCCATCTCCATCTCCCTCACCCTCACCCTCACCCTCACCCTCACCCTCACCCTCTCTCCCTCTCTCCCTCCATCCCTCCATCCCTCCCTCCTTCTCTCCCTCTCTCCCTCTCTCCCTCGCTCCCTCGCTCCCTCGCTCCCTCGCTCCCTCGCTCCCTCGCTCCCTCGCTCCCTCGCTCCCTCGCTCCCTCGCTCCCTCGCTCCCTCGCTCCCTCGCTCCCCTCGCTCCCTCGCTCCCTCGCTCCCTCGCTCCCTCGCTCCCTCGCTCCCTCGCTCCCTCGCTCCCTCGCTCCCTCGCTCCCTCGCTCCCTCGCTCCCTCGCTCCCTCGCTCCCTCGCTCCCTCGCTCCCTCGCTCCCTCGCTCCCTCGCTCCCTCGCTCCCTCGCTCCCTCGCTCCCTCGCTCCCTCGCTCCCTCGCTCCCTCGCTCCCTCGCTCCCTCGCTCCCTCTCCCTCTCCCTCTCCTCTCCCTCTCCCTCCTCTCTCTCCTCTCTATCTCTATCTCTATCTCTATCTCTATATATATATATATATATATATATATATATATATATATATATATATATATTCTCTCACGCTCTCTCAGCTCAGGCCCTCCTGGGAAGCTCCAGGATTTTATGGTGCGTACACTGGCCCCACCTTCGACCTTGACTGACCTTGGTGTTGTGTGTGCGCAGACTGCTCTCGGTGGCAAATCCCTTGCCGCAGATCTGACATTGGAACGGCCTGTTCTTCATGCGCTCGATCTGGGTGTCGTGGTTCCGCAGATGCTGCTGCAGGTTCGATAGTTGGATGAAGGCGCGCCCACACTCGGCGTAGTGACACTTGTACGGCCGTTCTCCTGTGCGCGGGACAGGTCAGGTCAGCGCAGTGTTGCCACACTCGGTGTAGTGACACTTGTTCGGCCGTTCTCCTGTGTGCGGGACAGGTCAGGTCGGCGCAGTGTTGCCGCACTCGGTGTAGTGGCTCTTGTATGGCCGTTCTCCTGTGTTAGTTGGCTGGCTATTGGCTTCTCTCACGCCGGTTGATCGCGGGCGAAGAGTATCGACAGGTGAGACTCGAACCTACAATCGTTCGATTGTGAGACAAGCAACATACCCCTAGGCCACTCGTCCCCCAGTTCTCCCGTGTACGGGACAGATTAGGTCAGGTCAGAGCCGAATATCTGCTCTTGCCGGAGTGACATGTTTGAGCCTGTGAAGGCCAGATGCGTGATAAATCAGAGGTCCGGGCAGTGCTATACAATATACAGGTTGGAGGCCAGATCAGGGATGTTATATACACTTTTGAAGGGGCAAGTGCACTTCAGTATTGACCTTGCCCCCTAATAATTTCAACATTTAGCATGAGACTCTATAGAATGTGCCCCCAATTCACCCATTGCCTCTATGTGTTGTGCTCTCCAAATAATTTTCAGAAGCCAACGCCCTTGAATCAAATGCATGGTGAGCATCAGAGAATCAACGCCCGTGGACCAGATATGTGGTGAGCATCATGGAGTGAACACCCGTGGACCAGATGCATAGTGAGCATCTTGGAATCAAAGCCCGTGGGACAGATAAATGGTGAAGATCAGAGTCAACGCCTTTGGACCAGATGTATGACGAGCATCATGGAGTCAACGCCCTTAGACGAGATACATGGCGAGAATTATAGAATCAACGCCCATGTACCAAATACACGGTGAACATCATAGAGTCAATGCCCGTGTACCAGATGCATGGTGAGCAGCATAGAGGGAACGCCCGTGGACCAGATACATATTGAACATCATAGAGTGAACGCCCGTGGACCAGATACCATGATGAGCATCATAAAGTCAACACCCGTGGACCAGATACCATGATGAGCATCATAGAGTCAACGCCCGTGGACCAGATACCATGGTGAGCATCATGGAGTCAACGCCCATGGACCAGATACATGGTGAGCATCATAAAGTTAACGCCCTTGGACCAGGTGCATG
The DNA here is from genome assembly GCA_034440575.1 of Imbricaverruca yamaguchii. Classification (NCBI taxonomy): domain Eukaryota; kingdom Metazoa; phylum Arthropoda; class Thecostraca; family Neoverrucidae; genus Imbricaverruca; species Imbricaverruca yamaguchii. The sequence continues at coordinate 148,052 of JAOTOL010001399.1, forward strand.
GCGAGCATTGTGGAATCAACGCCCGTGGACCAGATACATGGTGAGCATCAGAGAAGCATGTGTAGTGAACTTGTTTATTGCCGGAGCCGCAAATTCCGAGGATGGTTGAAATGGTGCTTTGGTTCCACGGTTCTGCGCGTTAGGTTTGTTTTAGAACTACTGGGTTTTGTTGATAACAGATCCAGTTGGCGTTATTCTTGCAGCCGGTACGTGATTCCGATTATTTTGATTTTGCTTGAGTGTTGCGTTTCTTATTCGTTTAATACTAAGTGACTTCGGGAGGAGGGGAGGGGGGGGGCAAGACACTCGCCACACAGTTTCCGGTCCGCCATGCCAGTGATCAGCGGTCGAATTCACGTTGCTGGTGTAGCGAAATGCTATTGCTGGGCATGTGGATTTGCTTGCCTCACTCGGCTGCTGGCTACATATGTGTTCTGCAGGCGGGTCAGAGAGGTCAGATGCGAGCTGGGCATACACTGGAGGAGAAGTAGACTCCGACAACGACCGGCCTGAACCAGTAGAGATCCCGTGGGTTCGTCAACACGATCATAGCTGTGAGCATAGCTGTATGTAGGAGCAAACCGACGGAAAGAAGTGTGCGTTCTTACCGTGCAGGCATTTTTTTTTATTGGCTAAACCATATATACTGTTGAGTTTCTCTCTTTTCAATTTGCATTGCGCCCATTGATCTGTGACTTCGTGTGGCTGTCGCCAAAGCATATGGCACGTGGCATGGGTGTAACCACAGATTCGAGAAAAAAAATTGGGGGATCAGGGTCGCGACAAGTTTGAACAGGATGGAGGGGCCTAGCCCTTTCTCACGCGCACATAAAAATCCTTGGAATTCAGCCACTTTTTTCGATGTCATTTTCAGACACTTGAATTAAATGTTCAATGTATTTCAATTTTTCAGATTTACAATTGTTAAGAATGATATCTTGGAAATAAAGGTCCCGCAAAAATTAGCAAGTTTCACTATTTATCACTGCTTATGAACATCTTTGTCTTTAACAACAGCTTAATGTCGTATGTGTTGAACCCGATTTCACGATCACCATAGAGCAATGCTGTAAGAATGTTAAACGTTGCCCTCTTGTAGTAGGAAAAACATGAAATATTGGACGTACAATTACAATAAAATATGGACATACAATTACTTTTCCCATGCTGTCCTGTTTTACGGGCACATATTTCGATGCAATTACAACCAGGGTGGATAAAGAGTGTGGCACTGAGGGCACGTACCTCCAAGTGGAAGGTGGCGTCCCCAGGCCGGGTAAAAGCGTACGTCTTAAAAGGTTCCAGGGTACCCACCCGGATTTTTCAGCCGGAGGCGCCCCTATGAAATATAAAGGCACCCCCTTGGAAGGAAAGGACGAGTTTTTTTCAGGAAGGTCCAAGAGCAACCAGCCCCCTGAATTTTGCAGCCAGGTGCTTTCGCAGTGGCGCCGCTCCAAAGAAATGGCGCCCTCCAGACAGGTGCCCACATGACAATTCCTGGGTTCTACACCTAATTACAACATTGCTGTCTCGTGGTTATGAACTGAGGCTAGTTACAAAATTGTGCGCATTCACGTGTGGCTTCTCTTGCAAATTTGAGAACTTCCGTTGAACCATTAAGAGTAAAGTGGACAGACTGAAAGAAAGTTCTATATTTTGTATACCCGGAACAGCAATGTGGCAGCGTAAATTTAAAAACCAGCGATGAGGGCACCGTCCGAACAGGTTATGACGGATTTCTTGGAGAGCCTATGGACATATAAGACAAGAGTTCTTGCTACCACAAAGGCTGCACACAAACATACATCTGACCCTCCTATTCGTATTACACTCAATCATTGTAACACGCCGAACCTTCGATATGTTTGAAATTATTTCGATATCTCAACATTCTGATAGGGTACGGCAAGCCATGTCGAATGACACCCACATAATGCAAACTGAAGCCATAGCCACGAAACGCGAGGACTCTGAAAACTAAACTAATATTTGACCTTGAGACTTGATCTGACATGTCCCAGGGTTGAAATGTTACTCGAGGTTTACCCACGGACTTCCTCTTGATACCAAGCATGGGTAGCTTTGGGAGAAAACGAAGAAACGTGGGGCGACCGAAGAAATGAGTTCGACCTTTGACTTTGAAAATTAATGTGATCTCTGAACGGTTTGCTAGAGTATCACACAGCACACTGAATGACTCCACTTGATGAAAATTGAAGACATAGCCACGAGGCGCGAGGACTTCGAACAATTTAAGCTAGTCTTCGGTCTTGTGGATTGACATTGACATGTCCCGGTTTGAAATGTTACTCGAGGTGCACCACGGGCTATCGCTTGATGCCAGATGTGGGTAGGTTAGGGCGAAGAAAAAATGACAGGCGGCCAAATAAATTGGTTTCAATTTTGACCTTAGAAATTAGTTATACTTTGCACGTGCCCTGGAGGGCCTCTGAAAATTACGCGCACTGGAGGAGGGTGGCGGGTTCCGCCTCCCCTAAGATCTCGGCTTCTATTAAGGCTAGAGCAACAACATTCGCAGGGTGGATGTGCACGATAGTAAACTCTATTGTGTGCAAATTTCATGACCTTAGGTCAATATCTGCAATGTCAAAATAGCACACACACAAAAATTGCGTGGATTGGCTTGTCATTATTATGGATCGCTGTGATTGTGTTTAAATGCTCCAAAATTGGCATTAATGATGTTTTGGACATTGTTAATGATGCAATACAGATGCCAGATCCGCCATACGACCTCAGGTCACCTATATAGGAGTATCTTATCCGGTCATTACCTACTCCAGTTACCGGAACCGGGCTGCCCACCCGACTGCTCCGTTTGGCGGCTCGGCGCAATCGGCTTCGCAAAGAAAGGAGTGAAATACTTTAATAAAGTATCGAAACGCTTAGGCACACAACGACAAACAGTATATTTCGGGATGTGTAGGGAGTAACATGTAGAGTGGCATCAATCGCATGACAGTCATTTGCATTTATGACAACGTTCCAGTTGACCTAGTTTTGTTCCATTAGCCTGTCGTGAACTTCGCCTGACTTGACCTCGGCGACCTAACATGACTTTTAAATTATATAGCATAACAATATGCATCAAACAAGTCGCTAGTGTTGTCAAGAACACTTCCCTTTAGCCAATGTACGTGAAGCGCATCGGCGCCGATTTTAGTGGTCTGACGCTGCGAATTTGTTTTACTTTAATGGCTCCTAACGTGAAAAATGTCTGGTCAACTTTCATTCTCCTTACTTAACCAATGCGCTGGTCATTTTTGAGCAGGTGCGCAAAGAATTACGTATATCGGCCCGTACGATATGGAGTTATGTACGAAAAATCGGAGGGGTGGGATTTCGCCATCCCCCCTCCAGGGCGTGTGTTAACCTGTGATGAACTTGACCTGACTTGACCTCGGTGACCTGACATGACTTGGAAACAATATAGCATAACAATATACATCAAAGAAGTCGCTAGTCTTGCCAAGAACACTTCCTTTTTGCCAATATATGGTAAGCGCATCAACGCCAATATTTGTGGTCTGGAGCTGATAAAAGTTTTTGACTTCAAAGACCCCTAACTCTAAAAATTTTCGGTATATTTTCATTCTTCTTACTGTAGACAACGCGCCGATCATTTGTAAACAGGTATGCAAAAAATGGTGTATATCTGCCGGTAAACTCTGGTGTTATCTACGAAAAACCGGATGGGTGGGCGGATCCCCCCCCCCCTCCAGGGCGCTTGTTGGGTAACAATTCGGCGGTCATCCAGACAGGTCAAATATATCGATATCTCTCAACTGCTCAGTTCGATGTAATCTATCCCTTCCAAAAATAGACTTATGACACCTAGTGCAATGTGAAAAGACGAGTTATGGGCGCTACATAACCAATAGCAGTTGGGGCGCCCTTAGGCCCAAATAATCAATTAATCAATCAATCTATTTTGTAAAATTATGATACGGCACAATTTACGTCGAATGACACCCACTTGGTGCAAATTGAACCCATAGTGACGAATCGCGAGGACTTTCGAAAGATTCAAACTAGACTTCGATCTTGATGTTTGACCTTGACATATCCCGGTTAAAAAATGTTATTCAAGAAATCACCATGGGCTGTCACTTGACAGTGGATTTTGGCAGGATTGGGCGAAAACACAAAAAAAGAAAGGTGAGGCAACCGAAGAAATGAGCTTGAATTTTGACCGGTCCAAAATATTTCAAAATATCAACATACTGATACAGCACAAGACAACACGAATGACACAACACGAATGACATCCATTTTCTGCAAATTGAAGCTATAGCAGTGAAGCGCGATGACATCGAAGAACTCAGTCAAACCTTTGACCTTGACATGTCCCGGTTTGAATTGTTACTGGAGTGTTCACCACAGGTTATTGCTTGATGCCATTTGGATAGGTTTGGGAGAAAACTGAAAATTGCGACCGAAGTATCAGCTTGGCCTTTTATCTTCCACAATGCGACAATGCGTGGTAATGCGAGACAAATACAGTTCTTTCCAGCGTGTTCAGAACAAGCATTTGTAGTAATTGATTCGAACGGTCATAAACCCGTCGCTGAATGCCGATGCCAATACAAATATGCCTCTGGCGAACTCATCGCTGAATACGAATACGAATACGACGTTAACTTGACGCAGGTGCTTAGCCTATGACTTCCCTGAATGGTCTTGCAGATACCCAAGGACACCCAGAGTCGCATTTATTCAAGATATATCAATATATGAGCAGGAGAATGTAACCTAAGACGTATAAAGCCTTGCGATAATGCGGATTTGTTACCTAGCAGAGCACAATTTTCCACCGAAACAAAGACAAAAGAGGGTCGGTCAAGGTTCATGTTATTCAAGAATGGCCTGGAAGAATGGCAAGAATGGCCATTTCTAACGTTTGCTGACTTACCATTTGGAGACTTTGTGATGACAGATAGCCTGTGAAGCTCGCTCATTGATTGGCTACCTCGGCTTTCAACATTTTGGGGATTCTCTTGCATATATATTTTATCTCTAAAAATTATTAAGTATAATTTTGCGGCGATGATACTCAGGCAGTTGAGGCTCGGTGGTGGTGGTGGGGGTGGGGGGACACGGAAAGAAAATTGAGGGGGCAAATCACCACTTTTCAGAAATTGGGGGACATGTCCCCCAGCGGTTACTCCAGTGACCCTTGCCTCAATGGTTTGAAGATACCCAAGGGCACCCAGGGTCGCATTTGTTCAAGATACATCAATATATGATCAGGGGAATGCAACCTAGGACGTATAAAGCCTTGCGATAATGCAGATTTGTTGCCTGACAGAGCACAATTTTCCATCCAAGCGAAAACAGAAGATGGACCAAAGTGCATGTTATTCAATGATGAATGGCCTGGAAGCAGGCATAAATTTATAACGTTTGCTGATTTACTATTAAGAGATTTTGTGACGACAGATAACCTGTGAGCTCGTTGATTGGCTAGATCGGCATTTAGTTTTTGTGATTCTCTTGCATATCTATTTTACCTCTATAAAAATTAAGTATAATTTTGCGGCGATGATTCTCAGGTAGCTGAGGCTTGGGGGAGGGGGCATGGAAGCAATTGATGGGGACAAATCGCCACTTTTCTGAGATTTGGGGGACATGTCCCCCGAGCCTCCCCCCCCCCAGTGGTTACACCCATGGCACGGGGTGCCAGTGGTGCACATGTGGCGCTGCTGGATGGCACCAGCATCCGCTCCGGACCCATCAATCCCCAACGGCTGTCATACGATAACTGGGCATCGCTGCCTGGGCGCCGCGGCTGCCGACTGCCGGATAATGGCGTGACGAGGCGTCCGACTGCGGCCGGCCGGCCGGGCTTTACCCCAGAATGACAAAACACAGCGACACCGATTGGTCGACGCCAGAGATAAAATGGAGGCGGCGTCAGCCGACTGGCTGCCTGCGGCCGCGGTGCAGCGCTCCCGACCGCCGCACCGACCGGAACCGGCCGCTTCCGGTCCCGGTCTGCCGCCCGCCACCGCGCCGGCGAGACCGGTCACTGGACCTGTCCAACAACGGCCGTGTTCACCGGACCTTCCTGGTCACTGGTCCTGTCCAACAACGGCCGTGTTCACTGGACCTTCCTGGCCACTGGACCTGTACAACAACGGCCGTGTTCACCGGACCTTCCCGGTCACCGGTCCTGTCCAACAACGGCCGTGTTCACTGGACCTTCCTGGTCACTGGTCCTGTCCAACAACGGCCGTGTTCACCGGACCTCCCTGGTCACTGGTCCTGTCCAACAACGGCCGTGTTCACTGGACCTTCCTGGCCACTGGACCTGTACAACAACGGCCGTGTTCACCGGACCTTGCTGGTCACTGGACCCGTCCAACAACGGCCGTGTTCACTGGACCTTCCTGGTCACTGGACCTGTCCAACAACGGCCGTGTTCACTGGACCTCTGGTCACTGGACCCGTCCAACAACGGCCGTGTTCACCCCGTCGGTCTCCACCGGTCACTTGTCCTGTACAACAGCGGCCGTGTTCACTGGACCTTCCTGGTCACTGGACCTGTCCAACAGCGGCCGTGTTCACCGGACCTCCCCGGTCACTGGACCCGTGTAACAACGGCCGTGTTCACCGGATATCCCAGATCACTGGTCCTGTACAACAGCGGCCGTGTTCACCGGACCTCCCGGTCACTGGACTTGTCCAACAACGGCCGTGTTCACCGGACCTCCCCGGTCACTGGTCCGTCCAACAACGGCCGTGTTCACTGGACATTCCTGGTCACTGGTCCTGTACAACAGCGGCCGTGTTCACCGGACCTCCCCGGTCACTGGACTCGTCCAACAACGGCCGTGTTCACCGGACCTCCCCGGTCACTCACTGGTCTTGTCCAACAACGGCCGTGTTCACCTGACCTCACAGGTCACTGGACCTGTCCAACAACGGC